>JAMBLF010001337.1:0-106102 GCA_030578115.1 Leucoptera coffeella
GTAGTCATCACAAATCCCTTTCTGTTCCGATCCTGACTTTCCTTTTTCTATATCTTTTCAACCAATCACCATAACCATACCTACAGAAATCCCAAATCTTTTAACCAATCACAATTACCCACAATTACATACGAAAGACAGCTAGTTAACATTCTATTTCGTTCCTTACATAGTAAAGCACATATACGTGCAGGTAACCAGTATGCCGTCAACAGATCGTATTAAAGCGATAACTTCTCGGAACTAGTTGGTTCGGTTCGTTTCGGATTTCCTATGCTACGCCCCGTCGCGGTGTCGCCTCCCCAAATATATGAGATAGGTGCAAAAGGTAATTAGATAGACTAGATTATATCTGGTGTTTCACATACTGGTGCTGGGTTAATCTAGATAAGGGTAGAATCTACTGTATTATTACCATTTTGCTATAGGAGAGATTAACTTAGAGTAAAATTAATTTAACGACGGACTAGTAAAAGGTCAGCACTATTTATTATTAGTCTATTAAAACCCTTATAGTTTATAGTTTATGAGTACGCCCAGACGAAAAAAAATTCCAATACTAATGCCTAATACCTCAATCACATTAATACTGTTACGTCTCAGAGGTAGAAAAGACCTTAATAGTATTAAAATTACCATGTATTCTAGGTACACAAACCATAAATAATAAATACAGCTAATAGAATAAGTCCCGATCATCGATTAAGCGACCTCTGACGGCCATTTCCATAAGGCGGCGTGCATTATTAAAAAACCGTAAGGGACGCACAATGGGCGCTATTACGGAACCTTATTGAGGAAAACATTCGCGACTCCCACTTCCTTGGGGGACGTCGTAAAGCACACCTCTCAGGTAGGCACAGGACCAAGAAGAAGAACCAGATAATATATTAATAATTATTAACGGGACTTATCGCGTAAATTTATATATAACTAAAATTACCTTTTATTAACCCGACGTTTCGGCTACGTTGCAGTAGCCATGGTCACGGGCAGGGACTTATTATTATTTTATTAAATTTAAACTTACGTGATAAGTCCCGTTAATAATTATTAATCATGAGTATAAATCGCGAATCTCTTAAAACTATAGATAATATATTACTGAATATTCACGTCCGGAACTGAATAAAATAGAGAAAATATCGGACACTTTTTATACATTTTCGATCATTATTAGCACAACTAAAGGGGTAATGGTTGTATTGATATGAAATAAACAAGTGGCAGAAAGGTAGCTTATCAGATAATAAAGTGTGTAGACTCCTACATGGTACCTTATACAACTAGGAAATTATGATCGAAAGAAAGTGAACTAGATATGATTATTATAAAAGGTAAAGTAAGCAAGTATTAAAGCGAAAAGTGAAATACAATGAAATTTGCTGCATTCTGTGTAATATAATTACGTTATTGAAATATTTCTTCTGTTTTATTCGAACTTGTCAACATCTCCTTATCTGACAGCTTATCTGTAAATCTATCGACTCTAGTTCCCTTGATACGTCGGCCATCATTATGAATTATGTATCGCATAAAAAGCCTATGACTTTCCTTGTTTCAGCCGGCACAGCTTCGGACTGACGGCGCTTACATTGCATAACATACCTCGCTCGTTTGTTTAATGGGAACACTTTTTCATACTGCATTATGTGGTGATGAGATTTCAGGCTGGATACTTGAGGGTAATGATTGGCTTAAAGTCATGGTCTATTCATTTAACGCAATATGGCGACATAACTGACAAGACATGTTATAGCATATTGACACATACGTGATATTTTTCTCGATCCTGTCACATAACTTCATTTAGAATCGTACACCTACGCATACACGCTTGTGACCTTGGTGCTACATACAAATAAGTTCCACAGTACGAAAATATAGCATTATAGTCCTTGTTTCACTCATAGTTACCTACTTCTGTTTGAACTGGTAAATGTTTTGACAGGGCTTTACATAGTAGTTCAGGCGAATTACAATCCACTCACGATTTAGATTACATGATACTCTAAGAAAGTCAAAACTTTCACCTTTAAACTTCGTTTTTTTCTTGCACCTTAAAAATTACAAAGCTTCTTAAAATTAACTTGAGTGGCCCCAAACGTAATACATCCCGCAAATCTCAAATCTTGGAGCACTCCATTAAACAAGGCAGGACATTACTCCGACATTATTATCCGTGAGTCCTTGGGTCAGGATTTATACGGACTCAGGTGTTTCGCGAGACTGATTTTAATTTATTGCCTACCGCCACTACGGAGTGCGAAGGACGATTAAGAGATGGCGCTGGTGTCGTTTGCGAACGCTGCAATGGTTTAAAATAAGAGATTTCGTAGCGCAACCTGTAAGCTGGATTATTACTATTATGCATGCTGTATTTAAAACTATAGTTGTGTACGTATCACTTATCTACGGATCTCTTTTCTTCTAGCCTAAACGAAATTTCTTTGAAACTGCATACCAGAAATGCCAATTTGACCAATACAATACAAAGCTTAATAACACTACACTATAACACTATTATAAGATATAGGTACGTATAGTGTGTATGTAAATAGAGTAAATAGATCTATGTTAATGAAACGAACATGGTTTGTCAGAATCGAAACAAATGATGATCCGTGACTTTTTGCCTACTCCTGAGAAAACGTGCGTGATATGTATGTATTTACAATATATATTATACACTAGAACAAATCGAAACCGTGTTCCAATCCCAATATCTGTCCTCTCTTTTGCACCCTATATTACCAATCCGATGTCCGACACGCGTTGAGACGTTTATAAATACCCCGGACCCCAAACAAAAAAGGGATAAGGAAAAAATAAACTCGCAAAACTCCTACGGGAAAGTTTTCTAAAACCCTTTGAGGGTATTCAAATTGAACTTTTCGCCCCTTGTCAATCTCGAGAGGCTCACGTATAGGGAGACAGATAACAGTGTGATGCTAGTTGGGATTGAATAATAATATTTGGACATTATTACACCAATTGAACTAGCCCCTTGGTAAGTACATTTAAGACTTGTGTTAAGGGTACTAGTCAACGTATATTTAAGAAATATATACTTATTATGCATAGATAAATACATGTATAGTATAAATATAATCAACGACCAGACTGGATAGCAGTAGAAAAGCGTAATTCTGAACTGTGCCTCCACCGGGAATCGAACCCCGGGACCATCGGGTCCTCACGATTAGCGTTAAGGCGGCTAACCGATCGCGCCACGGAGGTCGTCAAATACGTGATCATGTGCCCTTATCGCTGGGACTATGGATAGGTGTTCAATCGTTTTGTAAGGTTTTATAGTTTTGTAAGATACGTACATGTACACACGCGATCACGGCCTATGCAACTGGGTAGAAACGTCGGGTGAAATAAAGGTTATCAGATATCTTTAATTATTTATCGTGATATGACCCGGTCTCACATAGTAAATAATATTAGTATAAATCGCGAGTGTTTAAAAATAACTATGTACACACATCACGCACGTCTCTCTAGGGATGGGATGGGGATAGGCAGATATCACAGATCCCTATCTGTCATGATCCGGCCAAACTTTCGTTTCATTGACACTCATACACACTTGACGGTTATATGTACTTCTAACGTCACTCTTTTTCAATATGGTGTCCATCCGGCTGTCGTATGTCCTGTTAGGCCAGCCCCTATATAACTTTAAATTTTCCATTGTCAGCTAACTTATATTCATATTAAAGCACGAGTCTCTCCAATCCTTTTAGAATTAAGAATGTACTGTTTGTGTACTTGTAAGGTTTCCTACCTATGTAATCACGATAGTGTGCAGAACATTATAGTAGAGTTACGAGTCAGTCTATCAAACGGAAATTGTTTTCAAACAGAAAAAAAACTTCGTGAATTTTACAACTTATGTGACTAACATACACTCATCACGCCCGTTTTGCTATAGAAGAGTAGGCAGAGAACACATACCCATCTATCCCGTTGCAAAACCAGTTTCGAGGTGTTAAGTTGACATGTTTATGTGTGAGGATATCAATTAAGCGAAAGTAGTTTACCAGGATCGGGAAAAATGGGTATTTGTGATCTCTGCCTACCCTCTGTACAAGACGAGCTTGATTGTAGGATAGTGAATTGTTATTATGGCGCCGAAAGCCTCATCATTAAATATGAATGTTTCTTTGTCATTTTTGCATAGAATAACCTACTTGAATACAAATACAATATTTAAAAAAAAAAACATGTTTTTTTCTTTAAAAGAATCATTTTGTACTCAATTTCGTAAACTGGCTCTTTCATACAACTTTTCTCTTACGTATCTATGTGTTTATATGACACCATCGTCTAATATTAACACGAGTTCTAAGCATCCTTAAAAAGGAGGATACAGCCTCTTTATGCATGCGTCGTGACACTGGCAGTTTTCTGAAACTTTTCCCATAGATTAGCGCGGGCTTTGGGGACCCGTTCGAATTGAACTTGTCCGTGAACGTCAATCTTGAACGTGAACGAATGAAATAAATCACGGCGAACCCTTTCATTCAAGACTCGATCGGTTGAGTCGGGTTTTATATGAATTGAGTTGAGTTATGCTATTATAAGTGGATATATGAGTTATAATAAGACGTGAAAATTCGTTTAGTTTAGTTCGAAATGTAGATATTATTTTTTTATGCTAGAAAACGATAAAAGAGCTTTTAAGATATTAATTAATCTTTAATGTATTTAACTATAGTAATATATTTAATTAGTTATGTCCCATATTGTTTTAGTAGTTAAAGCCATTATAACTCCTGGTAATTAAATTTGTATTTTACAATAATTTCTTCAGACGATATCAGCTAACGATAGAGATATTTTATAATTTATTAGATATATTTAAAAATACTAGCTCTTACAAAAGGAAATAATATGTAAAAAAAGTTATGCCTAAATGCCCCATTGGGACATCAATCTAAAATGACATTCGAGCTCAACTAAGATCAATTTATGATTAATAATTAACGGGACTTATCGCGTAAGTTTATATATAATAAAATTACGCGATAAGTCCCGTTAATTATTAATCATGAGTATAAATCGCGCATCTCTTAAAAATATAAGATCGCTAAGGACCACTTTCATCTCCAACACAAACAACCAAACAAATTCCCCACAAAACAAAATATACATAAGCAAATTCCTTAGCACCACTAGCTCCCTCTATTTATTATTCAATGACAGTACTCAGCACACATTACTCAGAATGTTAATGAATCCTAATTTATCACCAAGAAAGTAAGAGTCTGATGAAAATTCAAACGCAAGGAGGCTCCGGCCTCATTGGTATTCACGGCGCACGCCACCTAGCGACACGTAGAGGCAGACGCTCGCTCGAAATTAACCAGCCTATGGGAAATAACGAACATGCCTCCCCCGGCCATCCGAGGCACGCATTGTTGTGATTCGGATGCTGCGGTCCACGGCCAAATCAAATGGGAACGCGTCTGTGTAGCAAGAGATATAGGGTATGATACGATGATGCTTATTCGTCATGTTTGTAGAGACATAGAATTTGAGAAAAGAGGCAATATTTCGTTAAAACCTGATAACATTTTACCTGTAAAATGCCTTCATATCCCTCATATTATCAACGAGATTCAAATGAGAAAAAAAATTACGCAACGGATAGATCGCATTCTATGATAAATCGCTAATTAGAGACAGCAAATAAACATAAACTTTTCCACAATTAAGAATACACTAAAGCAAAAGTTTCCAAATTCAAACTTACCTCACACCACATAACACCATTAGCCCAAATTCACTCGCAATAAGTATTCTACTTACGAAACTTAACCCTTAAAGACGGCAATATATCACCAGATAACCAGACACAAGCATATTCCTGTTTCAAGTATGAAGCCCATACTTATGGAGGCAACGTTGATTTTATGAGCCCGCGCTTCATCAAATTAGGTGCTAGAAAGCACTGACTGAATGACAATGTATCTGCACGCTGCCGGCAACTATTCATAGACTAGACCTCAGAATTATTTGGTTGGAATAAATCCTGCTTAATAAAGAAGCGCTGTGACTAGAATAAAATTAGATTAGCTGTCATCTAGTTACGAAGTTGTAAAAAGTACTTTATATACGAAATTCGGAAAATTACCTAAAATCGCTTTATTTACTGAAAAGATCAGTGGTAACGTTTTGTCTTGGTCAACTGATTAGTTTGCTTATCATGTGTGGTAGTTACACTACCCGCTACTACCATATCTATAACCCCTTTCACGACGCTGCGATGTAATCAGAGGTTCATCTGACCATCTCCGTTAAAGCGGAAAAGTGCTTTAAAAATGTGATCTATTTTACACTAATTCTATATCTTTATAATAATTAATCAAGAATGAATTTAAGTCTCAATGAAAGTCAAGACTACAGCTAGGCACATAAGAAATTACCTTTCGAGTTATGCAAATAGAGTTTGTGCGCTGCGAGGTTTACATACGATTTCGTTTTATGGTGTTTGTTAATAAGATTGCACGCTGCTTTGACAGATGCCGATACACGCGCTTTTGTTACTACAAAATTTACGTCCTAGAGTACCCGCCACATAAGGTGGCAGTAGCCAAACTTGGAACTAAATTTGACGTTTCCGCCATTGCGTGTTATTTTGTATGAAAGGTAAATTTAGTATTACCAGCGTTGTGTTTTTTTGCCCACTCTTTGTAATTTTTATGTTTGTTAAGGGTGATTATAATAAATTGATTTCTGGAGTTTCTTGTTAGTTCTTCTCCAAGGGTCTCCGCTGAACTTCTTCTTCTCAATCGTTACGCTCTTATCAGAGCGGTCGTGGTCTTCATGACGTGGCATCTTGAGCAGCCGAAATGGTTGGTGAACTAACCTCGGTAAAAATATGTAAAGACAATGCTCAGTGCCATGTTTGAAATAGTTTTTTTTTACATACATACATACACATCACACCTGATTCCCTGTAGAGGGGTAGGCAGAGATCACAGATCCCCATTTGTCCCGATCCTGACAGACCACTTTCGCTTCATTGACATTCATACATTCTCTAATACACTCTCGGCGGTTATAGGTACTCCTAACGTCACCTTTTTTCAATATAGCGTCTATCTGACTGTTACATATATGTCTTATTAGGCCGGCCCCCTACGTAACCGCCCTTCCACTTCACTCATATATATTCCTTTTGTCAATATATAGTTTTTTTAATTTGTACTTAGATCATAAAATAACTTTCAAAGAGAGCTTATGATAGGGCCTATTTTGAATAAAAATATTTTGACTTTTGACTTTGGTATATTAATTTGTTTTATTTGAGTTTATAGCTCTGCAACCAAAGATCGTTACAAATGAAACCTCAATATAATGTATCGAGCCGTATGGCACAGTGAGTGCTAGTTTTGGCGTGTTTACTGGCAACACTGGATTACGCGACTGTGGCGACGCCTCCAACTGCCACCTTATGTGGCGGGTACTCTATTGAACTATACTCAAAATCTTTTTTTTCTTCTATCATCAAGCTATTTGCCATTCACTCACTCTCATCTTAATTCATTCATTGTCTTCCTCATTCACTCATTCATTCGATTATTTATATAGCGTATTCTAAAAAATGACATAGATTTGAAGATGGTCACATAATGATGAAGGCTAAATAAACCATCGAATGAATGAGTGAGGAAAACAATTAATGTATCAAGAAGAGAGTGAGTGTCAGCACTACGTACATACAAGTTTTATTCATACACCTATGCATTGTTATGCAATGTACGAACGTTTTTTCTTTTCCTTTCACATTCTCGACAGAGCTTTAAAGCGAGTAGTCGTCCTCTTAAGCGCAGCAGACTGCACTTTCCTCTTCAATAACTCATTAAAGAAAAAGTAAGCGATACGAAACAATGAAGGCATCCAGTTAAAACAAAAACATCCAGCTAGCGAGCGGGCATTCCTCCGGGCGAGCCAAACACCCTGGCACAATGCTCAAATTCCCGACTTTTTCTTTCAAAATCGAACCGGCAAACAAATGCTCCTATATGTCGCTGAGCAACTGCGAAAGAGCTAATTCACGAAAGTGCTGGGATTACCAATAAAACATTTGACAATCACATAGAATGACATATTAGAAAATGGTGACGTTAGGAGTGCTTGTAACCGTTAAGTTTGCATTATGAGGTGTATGAGTTTCAATGAAGCGAAAGTGATTTGTCAGAATCGGGATAGGTTGGAATTAGTGATTTTGGCTACCCCTCTGTACGAAACGGGCGTGATGTATATATATGAATGCTGGAGACTACCAATGCAGTATCATGGTTGGATTTATATATTATGTAAAGAGTTTGAGAACACACTATATGTATGCGTATTTACAAGACATGATAGAAAAGAAAACAGTGAAATTAATTCTAAGATTCAATAAATTCAATTTAAGTTTTGATTAAAAACATTAATTAACATTTATAATCATTGGCTAAGCCTTTTTAATTAGTGCAAGTAGAATAACTTTATTACATAACTCATTATTGAGTAGGTAAATGTCAAAACTACAATGTGATAATAACATTTCAACAACTAATTATAACTGGGCGTGGAATGTCAAAAGGAGTGACGAAGTAACAATAGAATCATAATGAGAACATAACAACAGCAATCTCCTATGAGAATTCTTTATTATTATTAGTAATACTGTGCCTAATGAAATTAAACGGAGTTTAAAAGAACACAAGTAATATCTATCCTAATTTTCACGTAATAATAATCAATCGTCTTTTCAAATATTGTAGCTAACTAAAAATCAAAACGCATTCTAGTCTATTTACATTCAATAACCTTCAAAAACAAAAAACTGTTGCATCTACTAAAATTTCACTCCACCTCACATTCTGAATTATCTTCAAATATTTCTCTCGTACAAACTTCCCTTCGATACCTCGTCAATCCCACTTCACCTACATTCGCAACATGGCTGCCACACCTAGCACGGGGCTTCCGCACAGCGCTCGTAAAACTCGAAACTGTATAATCAGCTCGCAACTCCGACTCGCCTTTGCACTTTAGCACCGGAGCCGAGGATATATTTTACAACGACCAATAAGATAGGACACTGCGGACTAGATATAGAGGCTACTTGAATATGCAGGGGACACACGACTTGCGAGGTGAAATACAAAGTAACAGCTACATATAGGCAGTTCGATAGCTACCTGGACGATTCGGTGTAAAAACCCCTTTTGTTACATCAAAACTATGAAATAAAGGGATGCACCACAAGACGTCGTTTTGAGTCATTCTTTGGCTATGCAGTTGGAAAGAAGATGGAATATTATTGAAATGTTTGGGAAGTGAAAGAAATAATTAAAGATATTAATAAGTCTTACAGACGTAAAGTGGGTGATAGACGTACGTACTTAAAGTACGCAGTTTTTAAGATCGCAAACTTACTCGGCTCGACGTTAGTGACACACGTGAAGCTTACTCATTCTGTGTTGCGATGTCTTCGACAGAAGAAGCTTTGTGTTACTTAGGAATTATATCGTATTACATTTTAAAAACTAAAAAAAATAGACGAAGTCAGAAAGTGTGGGTAAAGAAATGGCTTACGAAAAGAGAGCGTTTATCACATGTGAATTTAATAATAATTATAATAAGCTTTATTCATAAAAACACATTGACATACACAGACAGGAAATTAAAAAAAGGAATCACTCATTTTGAGAAGTTTCTGAATGAAAATTAACAAAAATTGCAATTTAAATCTCAAGTATCGATGCTCATACACGAATGACAAGCATGCTCGTCCACGGACTGGCGAAACAAAGTGGCGGCTCGCGGCTCGCAGTGCTGCCACACGCACGAGCCAAGACGAGCTACGAGTAAGATTTCAAACCGGTTGGATCGCCGAAAATTTTGCGCGGCGGTTTTAAAGTACGCGTACTTACGGTGACACACAAGCGAAAAAGGTCGTCGAGCCATAAGTACGCGTACTTGCTCGTACGTCTATCACCCCTTTTACGGTCTTTTTTGTCTGGACAGTCCATATAACTTAAAATCCAACATAGCAGGTTAATTACCTGACTAAACGTAGTCTATAAAAAAAAATTCATTACTTGTTTCAAGTTAAAACCTAAGATATGTTTTTTATGAACAAACATTACAACTTAACGAAGATGATCACTCAAGCTCACAACTATCTAGAAATGAATACATTTCTAATGTTCATGTTTACGCAACTAACCAAACCAACCTATAACACTGTAAACTAATTTATATTCACGCAGTTTCAACCCTTACAAATAACTTTTAAAGCCGGGGCCAGACGCTGCCATCATTTATGAATTACGAAATGATCAAGACGAAATGCCTTCAAATCCACAGCTGCGTTGTTCAAGGAATTCATATTTCACCCAAATACGGTAAGTAATACAGGCCACGTCATTTGTATTGATTAATAGCTTAATTTAGAATTTATAATCTGTACTAATAAAGCAGAGGCGACATCTGTTATTTATATAATTAAATGCATCCATTAGGTATTAGTCTCTTCAAAGACTAGTTAGCTTTTGTTGAATCTTATCGTAGACAGCAACAGAAAACCAGCAATCAAATAATATATAGAAAAGATGTGCTAGTATCTCCGAAAATCGATCTGTTTCTAAATTCACAAATGAATTCAGAATGTCAGCGATCGGCCCTATAAATCAATCGAGTAACGACCCAAAAGCAGATTCTAAATTTGAAACGCTCGCAGAATAGGATCAAGTCGTGACAAGTGGCTGTTAGTACGAAAAAGGGCAACCACCCAACACAAAGGACAAAAGGGCGTAACACAAAGGGAATTGCCCAAATGACCAAAAGCAACAAAAGCCCTAAAGGGATCTTAGGGAAAAAATCCTCGGAGGCCGACAAAAAAGTGAGTAAACGTCTCCTTTTAGTGTAATAACAACACGGGATTGAATAACAGGAATCGACGGGCGCAATTCTTTGGATATCATTTCATAATCGAAAATGTAGATGGCAGGCTAAGACCTCTTTTTATTTGTTATAGATTATGAAGAAATCATTCTAATACAATTCAAGTAATGATCATAACCATAAGACAAACACATTTGTTAAATTATTATAAATTATTAATAACATTTGTTTGTGCTACTGAATCCTGAAAGTAATTCGTAATGTATCAAAATGTAATAATATTTGAACATATCTTAAATAGGTGGTCTATTCGTAATATTAGATATACCAGCCTGATTCCCTGTAGAGGGTTAGGCAGATATCACGGATCCCCATTTGTTCCGATCCTGACAGATCACTTTCGTTTCATTGACACTCATACATCTTCTCATACACACTCGACGGTTATAAGTACTCCTAACGTCACCCTATTTCAATATAGCGTCTATCTGACTGTCATATGACCCATATTTGATATTCATTTTTTGTTTTCATCTCTATACTAACTATAAAATAAATCTACGAACGCATCAACTGTAAATATGAGCTAACAATATCATAATTCAACCACTAAACACAGCTCGCGTTCAAAACTTTTAAACCATATTTCAAAAGTTTATCTGCAAACAATATTCGTGGTATATTATTTCACAAAACCGCCCGTGGGAAAGCGAATGAAAAACATTCACCATGTATGTACATAAACCTTAGGCCACACCAAACACATCAAGTAATGCACTCTGGTTCTTTTCAAGAAGGCTATAAAGCAACCAACACAATTATACCGTGAAGATCGTTTACACGGAGGCAAGTTAGCTTCAACTAACACTAACATCTAAGTGTCAAGTCAGTTATATAAAAGTTATAAAAAAATGTCTGACTGTAATGCCTCTATAACAAAATGTGCTGTAAATAGTAATATCCAATTGTCTTCAAATTGTATGGACAATTTGACGTGCTAGTAAACAATGCTTGAATCATATGTAATATTTTTCTTGCTTCAAGTATTTAAAATTTTATTTATACATAATTAATATCGACTTTGAATTTGCATTAATAATATGACATCAATCTGTCGCACAATCGCATTTGTTAATAATATCTCATCAATCGTTCATAAACATTATAGTCGCCAATATAACTTGATCGTCACCCTACCGGTATAAGTCCATTAACAGTATAAGCACGTCCGCTGAATCTTCAATAATCTAAGTTAATCTTAAATCTGAACACGACTTGGCTACTTGTTCTTGTGTAAACAGGGCTCCAAACACGTAAAGCTTAGCGTCCATCCCCACCTATCTTGTGTACATTTCGTAAGCCCTTTTTAAACATAGGAGCAACAATTCACTGCAACCGCAAATTACACAATTTACATCAGCGACCGCACTGTCTACATATTTACAACTCTATGTTTCATCTTCGCCACAGAGTTTCGCAAAGTTTCAAGCTTTCTTTTTTGTGGGTAAACGCTTTTTTGATTCACGCCGTATTTAATTCGCTCACTGCGGTGTTTTTCATTAATTACGACCGCGATTGCAGCGCTTTGAACATGGATGAAATTGTAGAAATGTAGTGAGAAAAGGGATGAAGTCTAGCTTTTAATAAGAAGGGGGATTAGACGTGTTATTTGTTAACGTTAAGTTTCTTTACTGTAGTTGGTTAATTTGATTTTCTTACCATTTTCTTTCAATTTACAGAATGAATATCGAATAATTTACATTTTCAACATTATTGTCCACTAATCAAACATATCTAATGCAATTGATGACGTTTTCTTGGAAATGTATAATACATTAAGCAGTAGGTCAAGCTTTTTCTTTAATTCGTAGTGAAATTTAAGCGCGACTATCTATTAGGTTAGTTAGACAATCCTTCACAAAACAGTGTAATTTCTAATCAACGAGATAGCTATTTCAAACCCTGTATAATGTATCTGATACATAAACGTCTTTAGCCAATAAACTGACATCTTAAAAAACCAATGACTGACACATATAGATGCTTATTATTTACACAAATAACTGACATATTTAGTTACTTATTTATCAGCAAAGATTAATATCGAAATTTCCTTGCACCAACTAAAAAGTCTTGTTCAATTCTTGGTGGAAGCCAGAATAATCTAGGAGATAACACGCGAAGGCACCTCATACGAAGCAACGGAACATTAATCTTTCAAAGCAGACATGCCGAGAACAATTTCCTCAACACTGTTGCATTATAGGTACTGGGAAGGCTCATTTCGACGTTCTTGCATTTTGTTAGTGCAGTGTAATCTTGGCTTAAATTGTAACAGAATCTTTGGCGAAGAATCTATGAATAAATTTGGTGTTACGGAATGTATTTTATACGAAATTAGTTAATGTACAATCCATACATATATAGTATCATGTACTAAGGAGGATAGAATAGTTATATGATTAAGCCTTAACCTACGTTACACCACCCTTGCGAGACAGTCAAAGACTCAAGTATCTATGTCTGCATTTGTAAGGCAGTTTATGTAAGGCCATATCGAACCCACATTTCGCTAAATAGTCATTCATATTATCTTTATGAACTTTATAAACAATTTATACCCAGGAATATACATCAATATCATCATGACTCGACACATACTATTAAAAGCGGTTATAGGAAAGTCATGTCTTTAGTATTATGTAAATTAAGATTATTATAATTACTAATTTCGAAAGCCTAGACACTAAATCTTATTAATCAACGTACTTGTTCGTAAAAACACGATACAAGCTAAATGTGAAAAATTTTTATTACCAAAATATGATGTGATGTATAAAACTGACAGTATATATGCATCTATACCTAAATTTCGTTCATACCCCGCTAAATCTAGCCCTCATAAAACACGAAGCAACGCGAAACGTTAATCTTCACACAGCCAACAATATCCGTTGTGGAACCACTTAGTACATACGCAGCTAGATCCAGCTCTCGCAGATTGCATCCGCCCCGAGAGAATTAAGGAATCGTGCGGTTCAGCTGATATCACCTATTTCCAGCTGTTAACATGAAAGCTCGGGATTAGACGAACGATGGTTTGTATTCCGCAGTGGCTTAGGGTAACGGGAGTGGTTGTACGTATGTATGTGGTACAATTACGGTAATATAAAGGAGTATTTTCGTTTACTTTTGGTTTTGGATTGAGGGAAAAAGGTTTTTTCATCTTGTTGGGATGTATTGTGTGTGTGAGAGATGAGTGAAGTTTTGCAAAATAAATAATATATGTAGACGAAAAGGTCCTAAATATAATTATAAGTCCTAATCAAGATCGGAAATTATAGAGTAATATATGACACATTAATACTATTTTCAACAAATTGCAACGCGAGCTATATACTTGTACATTGACTGATACATAACATAATAATATATTAGTTACATGCCACGAATCATTTTAATAACGACAATTTTTAAGAATTCAGCATATTAAATAAAACTATACAATGCGAGGAGGATTTACGTAAGGCTGTAGCCACAGATGTGCATTTAATTAGACACTGAATTCTATACAGATAATGTGGAAGTCAAAGCCTATGCAGTAAGGACAAAGGTCTTAAGTCATTCACCACAATTGTGACTATAACTTAGTCTAGTCATTTAAAATTATGTTTTGTTTATATTAATCGTTATAGAGCGAATTATTAGCAATCCATGACCAACTTTCAAAAGCATCTTATTTATACCAAAGCTTACATAACTAAACGATAACATTTCTACGTTTCGACACCAAATATCATACGTACGTATACAAAACGCATTTATAATCACAATTACCATAACATCACGATAAGAAAAGAAAACCTTGTACAAGAATCATAAAAGAAACTTTTATAAGTACAATTACCTTTTTACATGATACCACGATAAGTAAAGAAAAATCGTGTACGAGAATCATAAAAGAAGCTACCCCATAACATATATTCCCATGTCTACATTCTCCTACATCTGTGTCACTGAATGGGAGCATATTAAATGCACCAGAGGAAGTTGATGGCATTTTTCTCGCTATATCATTTCCGATTCGCTCCATATAAGTTCCACGCGAGGAGCGGCCGAGCTGTTTTACTGGGACATACATTTCCTGACTTTAATATGCATGCCTTACCTTACAGTGAATGGATTAGAATGAATAGAAAGTAAGTATATTTATAAGTAGGGAAATTGGGAGTATTTTAACGTATGATGCTTTAGTACAACGTATAATGATTAAATAAGAGAAATTTAGGATGATCAAAGAAGTGCTTATATGATATTAGGTGAAATGTAGTATGGAGTTTTCTGTTCTCTTCCTACCATACAATGTATGTTTAATGTGAACTACGACAAACTACTTATGCAGAATACATATAATTTAGTAATGAAATTGTGGTCTCATACAATATAATGCCTGAATGACTTGGGAATATGGAATAATGCGAACTAAGCAAACCCAATACTAATGTTACATACTAGCTTGTCGATATTTACTCAGTTACAAACCGATAGAAAGTTGTGTAACCGTCGTTACATAGCGCTACGCATCAAAGTGATGGGCAATTCCGCACTGCATTGTGTATTCCATTTCTGTCGCGTGTAGGGATGGGTACATGAGTAAATACTCGAGTTGCATTCTAATACTGATGCAGGCTCAAGGCAACTGCAAATGAGTATGCATCTGTGCTAGGTTTTTTAAACAGATGTGATTGTGATTTTGAAGTGTGCTAAAAGAAAATTTCATTATTGAAAAACAAGTAAATAGCTAAATATTCCAAAAATGATATAAGTAAGAGCCAATATGAAAATGATTTGATAAGGAACTACTATCGCTGAGTATGTATATATACGTGAATGGATTAAAATGAATCAGTGGACTGTCAGGATTAGGAAACTATTCGATAAGAACTTCTTTACCATAATACAGCACCGAGTATTTAGTATTAATTAATCAATACCATTTATGAAAAGTATAAAGTGTCTAAATACAACAATTAAGCATATAAACTTTATCATAAACAATTATTTTCTACATAATAAGATAAACTCTGAAATCGCCAATACGATTTATCCCGAGGTGTCCGATATATGTATGTACATTTCGTGTAAGAAATGCGAGGCCGCAATCCTTTCGCATTCTTGCCGTGATTCTCCTGTCGAGTTATGCGGCCCTAGTACCTTATTTACAACCTAACACGAAAGAAACATTCGGAGAGAATATTTGCTTAATACAGCTAATATATCTAAATGGATTACGAATATATTTGAATTCACTAATGGTATACCACAGATTGGAAAGACAAAAGTTTATAATAATGTAATATTGTGTTAATTGAACAATCATTACTTGCCCTATCTACATGCAAATTACTCAAACTTATAATAATCCATTGTAACAACAATTGACGGCTTATATACTCGTACTTGGAGACTTCACAATCTTTCTTGCAAGATTTTAAAACCAAAAAGACCATGCTGGTATTATTGTAAAATAACTTTAGTAAATACCTAGTATTAACTGCACAAGTATTGCGACGCACCCCATCCCTAATATTGCATAGGAATACTCTCGTAAATAAAACTCTTGTTCCGCGGCGCTTCATGCAGCCAATCGAGATGGAATTGAGCTTATACTTCAAGTAAATGCGCCCTGCACTAGAACGGCGGATTGTGACACATATACATACATATTTATAATGTTTAGTATTATATATTAAGAGTCTTTACAATGTATACGTATGTATTTAACCGTCAAATGAGTATGTAATGTAATGATTAGAACAGATGGGGATTCGTTGGCTCTATATACCCCTCTGTAGCGAAACAGGCGTGATTTGTATGTATTTATATATGCACAATTTCTCCTTGATCACTTTTAGCATTAATACCGGGATTATGACAACAATAAATAGGGGGATTGATGTGCGGTTGCAAATCTAATCACTCAATACCCCTAGTCCCTTAATCTCGTCCGACAAGCCTGAAAGAACGGCAGCTAGTTAACATTCTATTTACGAGCCAAACTAGCTAAACCCCTAACATGAAATTGAGCTTATACTTCAAGTAACTACGGTGCACGGTAAAATGTGACATAGTTTTGAAAAATGGGAATAATACGGTAGTGCCTGGCGTTCTTTTAACAAATCGCTTTAGTTCTACCCAACTTTTTTACGCTGTCTAAATGGTGAAATGCTCGCATTTTGTAAGTGACCGGTCTAGCAAAGACAAGTTGGGAACTTAGTGGAATGTTCTGGTACAAGTAAAGGTGTTTTTGGTATATACTACTAATAGATAATATTGTTAATGATGAAGGATACCAATGTTCAAATACAACACAATCTTAAATTACATATGAAGTTTCATATGACAGAACAGAAGAGTATCTATGAGACCGTTATTGGGTGTGAGTGAAGTCAGAGAGATTTGCCAAGAACTGTCAAAGTGGTGACCGATAGTCTCTGTCTATCCCGTAAGGGTAGTAGAGGCGTGAATATAGGTATGCAAATACGTTTTTTCATTACATACAAGTCCTATAAGAGAAATATAAGGAGATAATTGATTCCCGTGTAATTGATGTCAAGAAATATTATGCGTATTATTTACACATGTAAATTCTACGGAGTAATTAAACACTATCATATAACATAACAACCTTTTGATCCCTTCCATATTTAGAATCCCAACTAACATTATTTAACGAGCTTTCATTCACTATACGTCCACACATCAAAGCTTTACCTTCACCATAATATGTCCTTTAGGAACATAAGACACAATTACACCCAACATAGGGTCTTGACTTCCAATAATAATAATAAGCATGGTAGTGGTTCAATAATTATAATTGATTATTATTAAAAATGTTAGTTGTTACATGTTATACGGATGAATGATAATAGATTGACAACACGTGGGTTCGGGGTGTCCATAGAATTACTACCTTCGCAATTGCGAAGATGGACACCTGAACCTGTGACAACCCCGCAAGGGTTGGTGGTCGCGAACGCGTTTGTCTTTTGTCTTTTTGACAAGAGGAATATATGTGAGTGAAGTGGACGGGCGGTTAAGCAGGGGCCGGCCCAATAAGTCATATGACAGTCAGATAGACGACATATTGAAAAAGGGTGACTAAAGAAGTGCCTATAACCGTCGAGAGTGTATGAGTGTCAATGAAGCGAAAATGGTATGTAAGGATCTGGAAAAAAGGGGATCCGTGATCTCTGCCTACCCCTCTACAGGGAATCAGGCGTGATGAGTATGTATGTGTAATAAACTACAACATCCGTTAGAGCTTTGATCTTTGGAACAAACGCCCTTTCTGATGAACTGGCGCGGTACTGAAAAAATAAGCTACTGTAGCGTTTAAACATGCCTGTATATACATACAAACAAACACACATTCTAATACATACTAAACATCATACATATATAAACATTATGATTTTTTTCGGTTACAGAAATTTAATTATACAATAATTTATTTTATTATTTCTTTAAATTGGGAAGATATCGTTACTAATATTTAATTATATTGACTTCAAAATATAAAAGAATTTTAAAAATAATGTACGAGAATGTACACAAATATATAATTGAAAAAAAACTTAAGTAAGAATAAACTAATTCAATGCAAATAGGGATCAGTGCTATCTGCCTCACCTATGCAGAGATACGGGCGCGATATGTTTGTATGTATACAAATTCAATATGCCAGTAAGAAAATTAATTCTACCGCACATCATTAAACCGACATAAAATTGAATTGATTAAAACACTATAAACTCAATTCAATCTAACTGTACATTGTTTTTCACATCATAAACCTGCTAATGCTAATTGCAAATTTTCAATTAACGAGTACTTCGCGAATTATCTTAAGCCTCACACTTGTATGAAGATCTCACCTTTATACTTGTAAAGGTGCGTTTACATTGCGCCGGATTTTGTTTGCTTATTGTGCTTGCTTAACGGCTACGAATGATTGGTGATTGGATTTTGAGTCAATATTGTTAAATTATGTTCTGTATCATATCCTACTAAATTTCATTGAAAACGTAAGACATTTTATAGAGATTTGCGATGTCCCGTGTTAGTTTGGGTCATAAAAAGAATGCCATTCTTCATTTTCGTTAATCATGCTAAAAAGTGACCTAGGAGATATTATATCTCCGAGGTTCTGTCCACCCCGAAAGGGATTAAAGGACGTGAATGTATTATGTATGTTATTTTAAGAGGATCATTACTTACTGCTTATTACGCAAGGAAGTTGAAGCGCTAGTAGTATATATACACATCACACCTATTTCCTTGTAGAGAGGTAGGCAGAGATCTCAGTTCCCCAACAGTACCAATCCTGACAAAACACTTTCGCTTCATTCACACTCACTTTCACTTGGCAATTATACCTAACGTGCCTTCGAAATTTCGAACAGGGCAGTCAAGCCTCTGACTACCCCGCCACAATAAAAAACATTGTATATACAGAAGTAGTGAAGCGTATGTTATAAGCTACGTAATCCACAAACAATACTAAACTATGTATCGAATCCTTAATGAAATTCCTCGCGGTTAATAACACGAGTAGATTCGATATACATATTCATGTACACAATTCACTTTCTGTTGCTAAGACAACGTAACTCTTACTTCATTGCATATTGTATAACACATACATACATAATGTGACTTAGAGGTTCTATCCACCTCGAAAGGGAATAAGAAACGTGAATGTATAATAATAAGAATAATATTTAGACATTATTACGCCAATTGAACTAGCCCCTTGGTAAGTACATTTAAGACTTGTGTTAAGGATACTAATCAACGTATATTTAAGAAATATATACATATTATATATAGATAAATACATATATAGCATATATAATCAACGACCAGACTGGAAAGCAGTAGAAAAGTGTAGTTCTTAACTCTGCCTCCACCGGGAATCGAACCCGGGACCTCACGATTAGCGTTCAGGTGTCTAACCGTGTCTAAGTAAGTACATGTTTATTGAATTACAATCAGCACACGCCAATCGACAGAGTTAAAGGTGACTAGGGTCAATAGGGTGAAATGCAATGCAGGTATGAGATAACCACAACGAGAAGGTTAATACGGTGATTTGGAAAGAAAATGGCATACAAGTCAAATAGGTAGGCTTATAAATATCTTCCTGTTAAGAGATAAAAGTTCGTGATAATTACACCTTACGGGGTAGTCAGAGGTTTAAATGTCCATCTGCAGAATAAAATTTGTGATTGTATGTTCCATGCACATGTTAACCAAAGAGTAGTTAATACTTAACGTGAATATTATTCGGCATAACCAATAGTTGTATATATTCTAGTCCGCACGTTGTATTCGATCTCCAATATGTGTAAGTTTTATTGAAAAGATCAGAATATTAGAAATGGCTACATATCCTTGAGTATATCGCTCAAACTAAGACCACTCACATTCTTTTAGTATTCATTTATGACATATTATTTGAAACAAGGTAGCTTACATTTTACTCAAATGTATAACTTATACAATTAACCATTCTTTCTCCATACAGTACTACCAAGAACCGCTAGGAATTGATATACATTCTTGCAAATGGCAAAACGCTAAGAGAATAGATATCAAACATACATACATACACATGATTCCCATTAGATCCACATCTGTCCCAATCCTGACCAACCGCGTTCGCTTCATTGACACTCATACACACTCGGCAGTTATAGATATCGTCAACCTTTTTCAATATGGCGTCTATCTGAATAGTATTCAAATACGTCTAGAAAGATCTTGTTACTTAGGGAACACGTTAGCCAATTGTATGCATATCGATACTTTCGTTCTTTGACAGTATAACATTTATGTTTCTTTTGCCAAAACTACACCGTGGCAGCGAGCCGTGTCGTGTACAATAGCTGCTGACTTCACGGAAGGATGGCACGCGAAGTGAATTTCATAACTGGGGCCAAGGTCTAGGACGATGCAGGTGGCCTACATTGCTTTGTTTCAAAGGTCTTATGTGTTTCCTGCTGCAGGAACGTAATTGGTTAAGTAAGGCAGTAAGGTATTGGTTGTATAAAGATAATGCATCACTACGTAGTATAAAACAAAGTCGCTTTCTTTGTCCCTATGTCCATTTGTATGCTTAAATCTTTGAAACTACGCAATGGATTTTGATGCGGTTTTTTTTAATAGATAGAATGATTCAAGAAAAAGGTTTATATGTATAATAACATCCATTAAACAGTAGAGTCGGCTATATATTTTATACCCGTGCGAAGCCGGAGCGGGTCACTAGTGTAGTATATAAAGGTGAGAGAATTTTTAAGGGCGATCGATAGCCTCCGCGTATAGTAAAAGTAGAGGTGTAAAGGTATTGTACGTAAAAAGGATAATCTTACATGCCTTAATAATAGCAGATGTACGTTTTGTAAACAGTGTTAATCACACTTATTTTCTCACAATAATTAAGTATAATGATAAGGCAAATAATGACTATTAGTTGCACAAACCACCAGTGTAGGGAACGTAGAAATGAAAAAGTTAACTTTGCATTGTCTCTATTACAATTGTTGGTAATAATATTGTTATTTATAACATAAGCCCAAATGTACCTACACTTCCACTATACATATATTTGATTAATAAGTTGATAAATACGCATATATAGTTCACATATCATCTGAAAGGTACACTCCACCTCTATCAGTTTAAACACATTAAACAGTATCAACCCAAAGCCGTTAAACCTCGCGATCCTACAGATCTAATCACTATATGTACAGGATTAAGAGAGGCTCCGTCGGAATCAATCTGCATGCCTCAAATAGTACTTAGATTAGCGCGTAGTATTAATGATATGTTACTCGCATAATGAACCCAAATCCTTTGGCAGTATTATTAGACTGTTGATTATCCGGAGATTGAATGGGAGGTACTAAATATAATGGAATAGCTATGTATGATAGTACAAAGTTTTGATAATTGTTTAAATCACATTGGTAAGATATAAAGAAAACAATTATCAGGTTTCAAAAATAGATGGTTTTATATCTTACAGAAATATTATACAGAAAACAATTGATTAGTTGAGAATTCTAAGGCTTACATATTGTGTAGATAACATTCATAACCGCTGAAGAATCCCTTATTATTAAAACAATTATAATCTATCAAACTTATAATTAAACAATAATTAACATAACTATTGTTTTAAAGTATCAAGGTCTCCCTGAATACACGCGTGTATCAATTTATTCCGAAAGGTTATCATCGCACTCAATGTCATATTGATTTGAAATAAAGACGAAATAAAAACGAAGTATCGAAATGACACAAGACTTTTCCCTGGCCAAATGTAAAGGGGAAGCTACGAAAAGAAATAACCCATTATCGATACTGTCTTACGTAAGATTCTTTGAATGCTTGCTTACTAGCAAAGATAAACAGATACATTTCTTTTCGGCTGGTAAGAAAGTATAAAGACATATAGGAGTTATGTTAGGTCTATAGCGATGACTACATATTACTAATGCCTTAACCTAACTACTCGTATGTACAAAGATAGTATATTTTGGAGACTGAATACAATTTCATGATGATACCTCTTAAACATTATCCTCTGTAGGTTACTTAATATAATATCTGTCCATTCTGTAATAGCGATTTTTATGTTTCAGCGACCAATTAAGATTCATCCTTATGACGCATGATGCAGTTATCGATAAAAAAACACATCGATACCACCCCTACAGTGTCCAAAACAAAACAAATTCATAAAGCAAAGGAAATGATAGAAACTGTTACAGTAATAACAGTTGAGCCCAATTTGTCCTTGGCTACGCAAACATGCCCCAGCCCTTTGGCGTAACAAAATCTGGCCCATCCATCAGTCACTGAGACGTGGAACATAACAGAGAGGCGAAAATAACTTATTACATACCTATATACATAGACACGTCACATTCACGCATTAAGTTATTATACACATGTACATGCTTAGACGTTTTGGATTTTTGAGATAGTTAAGAAGAGATCACAGATCTGTATTTTTCCAGATCCTGATAAACCGTATTTATTTTTTAATTTAATCAATAACTGTCTAGCGATTAACCCCTATCTCACCCGATGGTAAGTGACGATGAGGTCGATGATGTAGCTCGCTGGTCCAGTAATAGCCTATTCACTCTAGCCTTCACATTCACTTCATTACATTACACCTATATATGTACATTTGGTGGTTATAAGTACTTCTAACGTTACACTTTTATCGGCATATTGTTTGTTTGTCAAATAATTTGAAAATTACTGTATGCTTTTTTGAAAAAGGTCCCATTTGATTGTCTCGCCTAGCCAGAGCGGTCCAATACAAAGCTTATTAAGTAATTCTCTTCCTGGTATGTTTATTGGACGAAGGACTGACTATCAATCTTTTCCATATTAATATCAACGCAATCTTGAGCTGAGCTTAATAATGTAAGTCATTTAGTTTCAGTAAAAGTAACCGAGAATATATTTCTTGCTTTTGTAGTTGTATCTCTAAAGAAATAGAAAGTACATATATATACAAGTACGTATGCCTTACATGTCTCATACAAATGTCTCGCCTATTTGTTACCAGACAGAAAGATCACGACAATCTTTTTGAGAAGGCCGTGTTAAGGCATTTGGACGATCTCACTGTTATCTTTGTCATAGATCTTTCTCGTCATTTTTTAGCTTCATCTCGATCTAGGACAGTGGTTAGTCACGATTTTGGGCTTAAAACGTCCTTTATGTTTCACGACAGTGTCCTGACAACACACAAGGGGTTGTCAGAAGGGTGGGTGACCACTGTAAAGATCATGATTTTCGCCTGTAGTACAACACAGATCTAATGCAGTATAGAGAGTTATATACTCGTATACTATTATTTTACCATATTTATAATTTGTATTATTCTTACATTTGTACTTATACTCAAACACTTTCATCCCTTATAATTTGAATATTCCTATTTTATATCAACTTGCAACCAGTGGCTGATTGTTATCCCATCCTACATTTAACCTTATATCCTTATTAAAAAGTACTAGTTAACATTCTATTTACGTTAGACAAGTACAGGAAATGGTCCCATGGATTAAAACAAGTGACATTTTCACTCATCAATAGTCAACCGCAAGTTATATTCAAGGTCTCAGACCACTAAGAGGATCATATCACGACAATATTATAAAGCTGATTACAATAATGTCTGAGGATAAGGTCAAATTTAATACATACTTATATTCATTGTATTTATTTCGGGATGGACAGAATAATATTATATTATAGGACACTAATCTCGATCGTATGATATCAGTTTGGTCACCTTTTTGTATGAATATTAAAGTTGTGATAGGTAAAAGCTTGAAAATTATCACTTAATAGATATGATTTCGTTCCAGCTGTATTGTACTACATCTAGCACGCATCATGACCTAAAGGTAACTAATGAATATAACCTTTTTTGTTGTTAGAATTACGATATTATTACAATATTTCTTCAATAAAATTCATCAACTCTAATACTAATAATTATATACATCCTTTTTACCATTTACGAGTATTAGTCATAATAGACCCTATTCGATTATAAATCATACACCCTAACCGCTAACCCCTAAACCTAAGCAACTAAACAGAGGATTACCAGTACACCGTGTACATTATCCGTGGTGCAACATGTTGCGTGTTTGCGGTCCGAACTGGTCAAGGGCGAGGGACATGCATTATTGGTGCATTGGCATGGTCACACGGATGGGCTATATGGGGATATAGGTCGTGTAATTGGTATGGGATGTTATCAGTTGTTTTATTAAGGTTGTTGATTGGATATAGGACTATAAGAAAATTTTATGAGAAGTATTTAATCACACAATGTTGCCAGCATCTTGGGCACTCTCCCTGTTGGCAGTGATTTGGCTAAAATATTTTATTTATAGTTTTATGATTAATTAATTTATAAATAATTTAAATAGTAATTAATTTAAGCCTTTAGAATTGAATAAAAATACTAGAGGATCACACAATTATATCTGCTAGGTTATAATTTGTGCTCCAATCTGGAACATGAATAGAAATTTAAAGTATTATAGAACGAGATATTATATGCTTGTAAGTCTGCTAAACTTGGCATTTAATGTTAAAAAGTAAATTTTATGTATGCAAAGGTGCATTATGAAACAATATACTCGCTCTTTCTTTTACACAGGTGGCCACAGTTTCAAACCTCCATTTCCCGATCGTGTAGCGCAGATAAACAATTCCATTTACACCGGCTAACCCGCTAAAAGCACAGCCCTAACACGCATAGTGATGTGAAAAAAGAGTGAACTAACCGAACACGAAAATACGAACGCAGTCCAGTCTCATATACATCCGCTGCGGTGTAATGTTGCCAGGGTAACGTTGTAGCGGAGTTTTGAGTACTTTTTAATTATAATTAATGAGATCAGGAGACGTAGCTTTGTAGAAAGTAACGTATTTTAAAAAGTTTTTTTTTGTATTTTACAAATTGTATTGATACCAATATTGTTTAAAGGGATATAAGAGAAATTAAAATTGGATTTAGGTTAATTTTCCGGGCACTTAAGGTCAATTTCTACTGCAAGTATATGGTCCAATAAGACTGACTTACTACAGTATTTTTTCTTCCTTAGTTTGAGATCCGCTTGAAGACGGTTAGTATGGATTTCACTTCATGACTCCATGGACCTAAAGAGGAAGGATCTCGAAGCAGTTGAGATAGATCGTACAACGTGATAGACTATTCTTCAAGCCCTAGAGTCTTGGATTAAATTAAAGGAAGTACCTTAATTCAAGTCACTACTGAAGACATTGCGATTAGAAAGGTAACTGTTTACATACTAATACTGTGTAAACTATGTAGAGACAAATAACACACTAAAAAAATACTGGACATTTACATCTAAGTTTTGTCTACATTTTATACTATTACTATATATGAATGATGGCAGATACACAAAAGGAATATATGTGAATGAAGTGGAAGGGCGGTTACGTAGGATCCGGCCCAATAAGACATATGACAGTCGATAGACGCTATATTGAAAAAGGGTGACGTTAGGAGTACCTATTACCGCCGAGTGTGTAATAGATGTATGAGTGCAATGAAGCGAAAGTGGTCTGTCAGGATAATTGGAGATCCGTGATCTCCGCCTACCCCTCTACAGGGAATCAGCCGTGATGTATGTTTGTATGTATTTATAGATATACTATTACCATATTCCAACCGTAGCTAGTAAATTTTGTTACCAGTACATGGCATCACTGGCCAGTAAGTACGGCACACTACATAAATACTAAACCATTGAGCCGGAGTGCATTCTACGTAACACATGTTCACGTACTCGTGTTACAAACTGAATTCATTGCAGGGCCAATTTCAAAGTTGATTGTCAGTTTTTTGAGGGCAAAAGGGCCGACTGATTTAATTTGGACATAACAGTCGAATGGAAATTTGAGCTAACATGTTATTTATTTAATGCAATTGGGAAAATGAGACTTGAAATGAAACGAAATTGGCAAAGTGAAGAATAGGGTGCTGTCTCGATTTTATTTATATGGGTACTAGTGACCAGCTCCGGCTTTGCACGGGTATAGAATATATAGCCTACTCCACTATTTTATGGATGTTATTATACATATAAACCTTCCTATTGAATCAATCTATCTATTAAAAAAAACCGCATCAAAATTGCGTAGTTTCAAAGATTTAAGCATACAAAGGGACATAGGGACAAAGAAAGCGACTTTGCTTTATACTATGTAGGGATTAACTTGACTATCTATCTTACTATATAGGTATGGGGATGAAAATACTAGACTGGATATATCTTGAAATCATGTATACAAGTTACAACAACAGATGGCTCTCCACGAACCTTAACTCTTTAACAATATCGACCAAACGAATCCATCATCTTCATAACACTAACAAAATAAACAGCCAGTCATATTATACAGATCCTAGATTAGTGATTTAATAAATTACCGCCGAGTGTGTATGAAGAGGTGTATCATTCTACAAGCAATGGAGCGAAAGTGGTCTGTCAGGATCGGGACAAATGGGGATTCGTGATCTCTGCCTACGCTCTACAGGGAATCAGGCGTGATGTGTATGTATGTATCCTAGATTAGTTTGAAGTATTTCGAAATCTTAAAACCTATCCTGGTAGAGACCTAATCTAGATACTATTCCACAGTACAATACAATTCCAGCCGAGCCTTCCGCTTTTAAGCCACCTCAGTCCTAAGCTTTAATTCCATCAACGAGGTTTGTTCCATAAACGACTTTGAGGTGCAGTTAAACCAATTTTCTGCTACTAACCGTGTCTTAGACTTCAATAGTTACCTGAACCAGCTTAAGTAGATCTGGCTACTCCAGCGATTGTTTCACTACTAGGTGCCAAGTTATAATGGCGTTAAATGTTCTCAGTTTCACGAATTCATATTATTATTAGGAGGTGAAAGGAATGCTTCAGTCAGTTATGGGGTTATTCTGGTAAATGACATTTGATGGTCTGTGTTACTATGGGACTGTTACATACATATTGTAACTATTTTATATTAAACTCGGGATGTAAAAGTTTAACTCAACATGAGATGAAACCTAAATGTGTCATGGGTACTTTTACAAAAGAACATCTATTTTTTATTCAATCTTGTTCCTATAACCAGGATGCAGAACTGTTTAATGTGTGTTTGAAGTGAATATTCGTATTGTAACTATTTACAAGTATTCTCGGCATGTTGTAGGATGTATCTAAAATAAATGGAGTGATTTTGTCGTTACAAAGGAAATGGAATACCTCATTTAATTATGAGTAAAATTCAGAAAATTTGAAATTATATTTTGTTTACAATATAAGAGGTAGTTATTATAAATAACTTAGACTATTTCTGCCTAATCACGTTTCCACTTCACCCGTGCAATCATAAAAAATAAAATTAAAAACATATACATATCTTATGTATGTAGGTACGAGCATCAACAAATTCTTATATACCATATTTTTTGTTTTCAACAGCTATCAATAACAATTACAGTGAACACAATACAGAAAAAGGCAATTAATTATCGCCTTGAACGCTGTCACTGCATTTCAATTATTTCCAAATTGATTTCCTATCACGCTTTCTCATGGCCCTGCACAGTAATAAACAATATTGTGATGGATTGTTAACCGTTGGATCACGATTTAGCGACCGGTTGGTCTGAACGAATTCCTTTCTAAGGCCTTTTGGCAGTACCTATGGGCTATAAGGTACGTTTATTTAGAAGTACTTGGTTAGACTTTACAAACACAACGAAGTTGGAAAAAAAGACTTTAGAAGTATCTATAACCGTCGAGTGTATGTGAGGAGATGTATGGATGAATGTCAATAGAGCCAAAGTAGTTTTTCAAGATCGTTTCGATCCATGGGCATCCGTGATGTCTGCCTACTCCTCTTTAGTGAGACGGACGTATTGTTTATATACGAGTATTTATGTACGTAATAAAAAAAATAAAACGATTTTAACCTATATATAAAATCATAAATAGACATTGTTTTCAATGAGAGAGAACCTGAACCTGAGAGAACTGTTTTACCATAAATGGGTATGGTAAAACAATACAAAACCCAAGTTATTAAACTTTAGTTATGCAAAAATACTTCCTTATCAAAATGAGTTCAAGCTATGTATGCAATTCCTTAGTACGACCACGTACGAAGAATAAACAGTGCCTGTTACAGCGTTAATCCCACAAGCAATCTGAGTGTGCAAAATTGTGTTATTTCCTTTGGCCAGAGCTTCAAGAGCCAACTTTCCAATCTCACGTTCCATCTATTCCTTAGGACGAATCTATCATAAAGTTCGCCGTATCGTTCCGCCAGTCAACCAATAACTGAGGCGCAAACAATACTGGCTCGAGTCTCCTGTGGCTAACACAATAACGCCTTCGACGCGATGCAGCGACTATCACCCTCGGGGTATACCCACGATCCTGCGCGAGCTTCGACGTAAATTTCTCCTTAAACAACACGCCTTACGGTCTTCCCAACCTTCCTATCGAGCATCGTTTGATCCGAATCCCAAACCGTGAACTATCGGACACACAGCTCATTATCCGCGGTCACGAGCGATATAAATAAAGCTAGAATCTCCCGACACGTTTTGAAATGAGACCCTGTGATAACGGATTAGGGTCGGAATTCGTAAATCCAAGTGCGTGCGAGTGAAAGATGGCGCACTTCATCTGAGGCGCGTGCGTCGCCTGCCAAAGCAAGTGGGACAAAGAATAGAGAAGCAGAGAAGGCAGTTAGTTCGACCCGCCGCCGAGAGATAACGCTACTTGCATACTAGCTCTCGCGATGAATGAACCACGAATTCGGAGTTACAGAGACACGCCTCGAACCTTTTTAGAGTTTACCGTTGAGTGCACAAAAAACACGAGACCGCATAGATGGAGCGAGCAGATAAATAGTCAAAAGCCTTCTCTGGACACGACGCTTTTTATCGACGGTGACGCTGAACGCATACTTAATGAGGTCCCATCATTAATCTTTATTAATCTCCGTTATAAATAACAATGATTTGTGTGATTGTCAACGCATTAAGAGTGAAATTAAAGGCTCAACTTAGAGTTTGAACACTATCCATTACTGATGTTTCAATGCGAGACTAATTAGCCGCGTGGCCGCTCATTGATGGCTCATATTAAAGATCACATCGCAATTAGTCCGAACAAAGCCACCACAGCGTGTTATTGTTGGAAAACTAATGCGGAGTTTAGATATAAAGTAACTAACGCGGTCCGCATGCATAATCAAACGATAATTCCATATAGGATCGCCGTCGAACAATGGAATGAAAATGTTAAGGCGAATCGAGTTTGAAAACAAAAATGATTCCATGTTGATATGTGCTCGCCCACGCGATAAAGTTAATATCGGTTGTGCAGGCCAATGTATGAGCTATTGCGACGGAGTACGATTGCATTTCGGCACCCGCCTAACATTGTTAACATTCGATATTTATGCTTACGACGGTTTCGAAATTACGTGCCGGGAATGTTTAGTGCTGGGAACGTGCGATTTTCTTAGGATCACCCCACCTTCAGTGGCTGATAAGAGCCACTAGTTTTTAATGGCTCCATTTACCTAGGGGTGGTTTATGCCCACGAACAGCCACTGGAAGAAAAGATAAGTTACCAAGACCGTAAAGCTAAACAGAGCATAGTAAATTATATATAAACGTTTAAACGAACCATGCTATAAATTTGTAAAAACTACCATATGAATTGACTTCAATCGTTGTTTTTTGTTTTGCTTCCGTTATTCTCAACACAATGCAGTTAATTATATTATAAGATCAACTTATTCAATGTTTATAAATTCCGATCAATATCAAAATATGTCATAAGTTGTATCTAATAAAAAATATAACAAGGCAAGTAGAGCGTGTCGTGTAAAACATTATAAAACAAACTAAACTGTTATTAACAAAATGCATCTCAACTTTATCACATTGTACACTTTAACCTTGACTCACAACCAGTTTGTTTACAATTCGGAAGCTTAAAGCCACAATATTTACTTCTGACAGTTATTTGCTTGCTGACAGATGCCCAACAAACATATTACCATACGATACAGATACAACTAACGTTGCAATCGACTACTTCCTTACACCGACCGAGTGGGTTAAACCAAACAGGTTCTAATCCTAACTCATTAAGGAATACATTTTATTAGTCACCTTGGACGTTGCGTGAGAATTGGTGATTCTATTCCGCATAGTCGTATCCCTTTATAAAGGCTTGCTATTGCACTTTATGGGTTTAGTCCTTATGAGACTTAATCGTTTGTTTGTTTGACGAAATCGCCGCGTAATGTATTCGGTTCTAAGTATTTAGAGGTAAGTTAATCTACACCTTATTTGTTGAAGTAGAGCCATCTATTTTCAATTTAAACACTTATGTACGAAATTTAAACTAATATGTACCAATCTCTGTTTTAAAATAGTCAGGGAACAAATAATCTGACCAAAAATAGAGTCCTGTGATCTGATCGTTAGATACATACGCAAAATCATGCAAAACAGTGTAAGATATATCATATTTCTAAAATCAAAACGCTGAAATGTACTCATAACTTTTGCATCGATATAGTTGTTAGAGATGCATTAATAATATTAATGACATAGTAGATTAATTTACAGTTATATGTAAGTACGTAGTGAAAAGGAATAAAATAGACATGTTTGCTATAAACATGTAAACTATACGTACCAGTAAGAAATATTACCCATAAACCCATTTATGCGCTATAAAACCGGAGGATAATACACTATCCTAGGAGCACATGCTTTGGTTTTTTCCATTTGAGGCTGGCAACCGTGGGCTTGTACCTCACGAATCACAAAACCTGTAGTTTTCAAACACGGAGGGCCTTTTGATGGACACCCTACCTAATATTTTGAGTTGCATTCTTCAAAATCGTTGGCAACGCCCTCGCATTACAATAAGTGTAGGGTGGTCCCATTATGGCCTCAAACGCTTGTATTGTATCAGTAAATACACGATGGACGTTGACAAATAACACTTCTGCATTTGTCATTATTGTTTTATTATCGATCTTCGTTGTCACTTTAAGTTCATTCGTATCAACCTCGATCGCTTGAATGGAACAATAAGCCACCACGCATGATTGCAGCATTCAATGTCGTAATCTGTAATCGAACCAATATCAACATTCACAATACAAACATTATATCTAATTGCGAACGGAATAATTACATTAATATTATCTGTTGCAAAACCTAGTTCTATGTTCAGCGCAGACTGTTAAGACTTTAGATACAACATGTCATTACGAGTTTGCAAACATTCACCGAGTGACTCAGCTCCGTGCGACCCATCCACTGCGGCCGCTTTGTGTAGATACGTACACTATCTGCCTACTCGGCCAACAATGTGTACGTGTAGGTGCACGGCTAAAATTACACTCCATTCAAAGGCAACACATCCAGAAAACGTTGCACCCGCCCTGCTACTGCATGCAGACCAAAGACGATCAATTTAAACTGGTCGTATAACCCAGAGACACGATCACTACCCATTCATCAAGAGAGGAAATGCTGTATGAGATTACGCTTTGTATAGCAACAGGTTAGGACATGAAATTTTCTTGTGGAATCAGGTCAGGCGAGGCGGGGTCTCGGGTTCAAAGCCCGACAACAAGTTCGACAGGGTGACGCAACTCAAAATCAAAAGTAAATTACGCGCTATCTATGATGAATAGGCAATGCAAGGCCATTGCTCACACAAAGAACGTTTCCTCACATGCTATTTATACGCCATGACAGTATCAATCTGGGATATCGCCTGCGTATTTACCCACCATCATATTTCCAAAAGCAAACCGGAATCTTATCGCTGGAATTCCACAAACAGTTTAGCTTGGGAGCTTGTTAAAAAACCTTTAAGTTTACGAGATAATCTCGGCTTGGAGATAAAATCCTTTCATTATCGCTAAACAAAGAGCCCTAACCGTAACCCGATTAAACGAGCAGGCCGTTTAGAAAATGTATTAGGTCTTAGGAGATTGCGAGATCCGATCTCGGCTCACCGGTTCCCACGTTCGTAACCTACCAATCTTCGATTCTTCCTACACGACCTGTGATTTATATGCAGCCGTTGCGTGGAGTTTAAGGGACTATAAAGCGAAAAGCAAACTGCAATATCACCGCGCCGTGGAGCCCGTGTTGAAATCACAATAACGGTACACGGACGGCTGCGAGCGACGACGTTTATCTGGTTTATTGCTTTCTTCAAAGGCAATCACATCAAGTCGTTCCGCCGAAGCATATTGAGGATAAATCAAAAATACAATGTGATTCAATGCGATACGACGGGCGGATGAGTCACTTAAGACTATTCGCGGAACGTCGCCTGTATAATGACCCAACCGAATATGTTGTCATGAATGCTACAGACATCATGTCAACCGATTTATGACGTTTATGAACCCATTATATCAGATTTCTCTATAATGCTTCGAGTATCAACTGATGTGAATATTTTTTCACTGAGCAGTAAAATTGTTCGTAGATATCTAATGACGACACGTTCTCTATATCTAGCTTTAGATATTAAAATCCTCTGTAAAAGGGAAATGACGCCTTGTCTCTATATTGACTTAACTCGTCGTATTCTTGTACTAAAAATCACATAACAATATTTAACATTCCTTAGCAACTACACGGTTTAAAAACAGTCCGGTTTCCAAGCTCCCTATCTAAATAGTGTTACTGATGCTCAAAAATGTTAAAAGAAAATATTGTGTATGGTATGGTGATTATTTACAAAAAAACAAAATACATCTGTGTATTAATGGATTATCTATTACATACCGTACAGTTTTTCAACAGATTAATTTTACAGATGTTAGTACTTGCATATTTTCCAAGAAAATGCAAATGAAACATCCTTGACTTATGATATCTATCATTATTCTCGTAGCTATGTTAATGTGATTTCACGTGACCTCAACTCTTAGGGAATACATGACTGACATCAAATATTCAAATTCGTAATAAAATTACGTTCGCAGGCAAATTCCGAATTTGAATGCTAACTGACGGGAGGCGAACTGGTTGAATTAGGTATGCATCTACATATGGTAATGAGGTATTTCAATTCAGTGACTTTGTGTTGAATAACTCGCTTTATCGCACGGCTGATGTAATCTATCGCCACAATCTGAGTCACTGTTTGCACACATTGTATGTGTCAGGCTGTATCGATGACAAACTTATTGTAAGGACCTTTGCAGCTTGTATAAATAGACAGATTTAGAAACAAAGAAAGAGCTATAAAATCCTTCATTTTTTGCTATGTAGTTAATCGATCTGCGTATTTTATGTTCGATACAAGGTTAAAGTTGCCAATAAAATTGCAGTCTACATCAACCATATAATTAGCATCGCGTTATTGATAGGTAGTAAGGCAACACACCACAAAGATTCAAGATAACCTCAATTTTGAAGCTAACAAAACACTGGCTCATTAAATTCTGCTTAAATCGCTCTTAATACGCATCTAAATACATAATGACTGCAAAATCATTTGTTATCCTAATCGCAATAATTCAAAACGTCAATCAATACGCATTCAAAAGTGTTGTAACTTTCACTCGGCTATTCTTAACAGAATGTTTGTATAGAGCAAAAAACGCCAGTCACGAACCTTCCCACCAAACTCGAAAATAATAATCCCTATCATCAACTCCTCTAAAACCTAATACGTTCACACACTTCTTTTGTATCATTGTTTTTACATCTCCGTACTTCTTTTTGGTTACGAAAGGTAAAAAAGTCCGTGTCTTTGAGTAAGTCATTAAATCACTTGTATGTCCGCGCAACGCGTGGGGTCTACACGTGGAACCCCCTTCACTACAACCCTCCGCTCATAGATCACACACCAGTGAAGCCTGAGCCGGGATCCTTAATCATTTAGCAGCTTCTGGGGATCAAGCACCCTGGTCACGTCCCTCGTAACAGCTGTTGTTACTGTACGAGCTCTTTTGAAGTAGCCTGTATCTTTACTAATAGTTCGATAGGCATGTGATGTAGAATTCTTTATGTCCGATTCAGATAATTTATTAGAGGATGTCGATTTGTTTTATTTGTGGATTTCGGGGTTACTTTGTTGTTGTCTGTGTTGAGCACAATACTGCGGTAGGTTGGTGATTATGGGTTTCCTATCACAAATTTTACGACCACCAACAACAGTGTTGGACGATCTTAATTTTAAGTGATGACATGTCGATGATAATGGACATTCGAGTTAATCTATTAGTTTAGTTTACGATACGGTTTATTGTATACGGTGACCATTAATACACAACGACTGTTGATAAATTGTGATTATGGGAATATTTAAATCGAATCTACTACTATAACCAACTTATGTTTGTAATGTCACTGAGCAAATGAAATAAATACATTAGTTTACGATACGATTTTATTCTATACGACCATTAATACTATATATAAAGACTGTTGATAAATTGTGATTATAGGAATATTTAAATCGAATTACTATGTACCTTATGTTTGTACTGTCACTGAGCAAATGAAATACCTACATATATACTCGTATTCCTTATGTTCTTATTAAATCATAAATACACTACTATTACAATTTAATCAACGCATTTTTACTCCTAATACTCTCGTTCCTTCAATATGTAGTGAATCCTACAACCAGAGCATCAACCTACCCTAACACAATCTCCTTACACATACCTACAAAATATACAATTGAATATATATCAACACAACACTCGAAACTTCCCACAGAGGCTCACTGAACTTGGCATTACAATATTTTTTCCCTCGTAATCCAAGGGGTGACTATCCCTACGCCACCCCAACTCCATGCACCCTAGAGCAGCTGTTTCTATGCAATTCTAAGTCCCCAACGCACCGTTGCATAATAATAAATTTCCAGGCAAGATAATGAAGGGAGCCTGTGGAACTTTTATCACTTTCGGGGATATTTATCATCCAATGACCTGTCGGTGGCTGTTATTGAGGTTGATGTACAAGCTTAGTACGCAATTGTTTCTAGTAACTGGAATTTGCGTATCTTTTGTTTTAATATTTTGTACTATTAGTAAACCTAATAAAACTATATAAAGGTAAATTACATACTGAGAAAGTGTGTTAGAAGTACCTATAACCGCTAAGTGTGTATGAGTGTCAATAAAGCGAAAGTGTTTTGTGAAGATCGGGACAGATGGGGATTCACGATCTCTGCCTACAGGGAATCGGGCGTGTTGTTTTAGTATGTATGTAAATTACAATTGTACTGTCTAGATCTATCATAAGTCCTTAACATAATCAATAAGCAACAAAACAACGAAGTATGACTAAGCTAAGTTCTTTATACAAGTACCTACACGTTTATGTATGTGTATAATAATAATCCATTTAATTACAACTTCTCAGAGGTCAGTGCTCACTTCCGACCTAAGCTTGGTAACGTTGTTAGACTAGTCATTTAATAGCCACAGTTTACCTTGTAATGTAGACTTTGACTCTGCAATATATTTACTTAGTTTATCGACTATTTACTACTGGCAGCGTAGGTCATTGCTGGCGGCTCTAGGTTCGATTTTGTACAATGTAAAAGGATATTTACATTTACTATGTATTGAAAACTTGTGATACCAAACGTATTTATAAAAATTGTATCTAAACGGAGTTTAATAATTTCTTATTTAACGAAATCGGTACGATTTCATTTAATTTTATAGTTCTACTGACTTGTTGGTATTTTATGTATGCGTATACTATTTTTTTCTGAGATAATCACAAGAAAAAACTTGTCTCGATGCATATGTTAGGTACTGAATACCACAATATTGACTTAAACTCTAGTAAGAACTCGATAGCTTTTCAATATAAGAAGAAATAGAATAAAATATAATATATTGAAAAAGGTGACGTTAGGAGCACCTATAACCGCCGAGTGTGTATGAGAAGATGTATGTATGTATGAGAGTCAATGAAGCTAAAGTGGTCTGTCAGCGGGACAAATGGGGATCCGTGATCTCTAGGTACCTCTACAGGGAATCAGGCGTGATGTGTATGTATGTATGTAAGAAATAGAATACAAATAATTCACAACAAAAAACACACTAGTCGTAAAAAGAGAAAACTCAATTCTTATCTCGTGCCCTACCGTAGTAGTTATTGTGTATACAAATCCAAGATCAAAAGTAGATATGCACCGAGTGGGTATGCTGAGGCAAGACTTTCGCAACATCATTGTCAATGTATGATGGAGGCAGCTTCGATACTGTTGAAATTGGCCTTATCGAGATGCCTACCTTTGTTTCTCAACGTGACCCTTTTTGGGATAGCCATCTTTGAATTGCGAAATTGGCTACTTTTAATACCTTTAGGTAGCTAAAGGTTGTGGTCGGTTTGTGTTCGTCTGGGGGATATAGTTAAACTAGTTGTGATTCTTCTCAATATGTAGAAAGAATATACGATGGTACTGTTAGTATTATTGTGTAAAATGGTACTGCAACCATTCAATACCAAAACCAATCCTGTATCGTATGTAAGTGTACTTAAAGTATATCCTATTTAAACGAAAACGGTGCCATTAAATGAACATACATAATTATACAATTAACATTTTTACAACATTATAAGTACTGCAATTGCGGTGATAATCACGCCAACTTTTGACAATCAGCCAGGGTTAAAGTTCATGAAAGTGGTTATCTTTGTTTTATAAAGGTATAAAAACTATACCCTACCCCAATAAAATTGTCGATACAAACTCCAAAAAACTAGGCTACTCGATACACCATTTCGAGCAAATTAACCTTAATGATCGATCTTTTTGAAGCAAAACCCCAAAGGATAAACCAAAGGGAACCGCCAGTCACCCAAATAAATGAGGACACAAAGAATGCCGCCATATATAGATAGTCTGGGACTATATTGAATGCTAACTATCTGCCGTTCTTCTCGGCATGTCGTAGGCAACGTAGAGACAAGAGATTAATGGAATGTATTGGGTGATAGGCTTGCAATCTGTCACTATTGTGGTGTATCAATGGAGTTACCACTATCTAATGACCATAATTTTAATAATTTATGAAATAACTACGGCGAATATTACGGTGAGGGAAAACATCGTGAGGAAACCTACCTGTTCCCCGAACAGTTAATAGTTAGTGCTTGTAAATGGCGACATGGCTTGCCACATGTCACATTGAGTACTAACTCGAGTCCGAGGTAGCCGTAGAATAACTACCTCCGCGATTACAAAGATGGACACCTGAATCTCTGACTACCCCGCATGGGTTAATAGTCGTTAACGCGTTTCTCTTTTGTATATGTATGTACAGAATAGTTCACACGTCTTTTGTTAATCCCTCGATTTCGTGTAGCCTCGGACCACGCGAAATTCCTACAAAGGAAAAGTTGGCAGGAAACTCTCGTAATTCGCAATCAACCTCCATTGAGGGATCTCCTTGGTCGGCGTTGTGATGCTGTGAGGAATGCGATGGAAAAGGTTTGAGATGGTTTTGTTTAATTTATTGTATAAGTATGTAATATGTTTAAAATTGTGGTTTAAGGGTTAATTTCGTACATGATTAGTTAAATTGAGAAACAATGTTTTTATCTACGAAGCCTACGTTTCACTACATTTCCTAGATATATAATTATGTATCATTTAGTCACATGTGGTGTAAAAGAAGATTTTTTTTAATAGTTACATATGCTAAATCTCAACAAGACTATGTATCTAAGATCACAAACGCAAACTCGGCTTTACACAGCAAACTAAACATTCAAACAGGATCAAATTTCTCCTTTCTAAGCCACATTAAAATAAGGTAAAAGTACATTCTAAGCAGACCTTTACAAAAAAGATATAATCTGTTTGCTCCGAGTCTTATGGCAGATCGAATAATAACGGCGAGCCGGCCTGTGACAGCCGAGTGTTTACTCTAAACCCCTTTTACACCTCCATTGTTGGGAGGACCAGTTAACAAAGACCCCTAGGTCGTGGAACAAGACCTTTGCGACAGGAGGTCAATGGAGGTCAAGCTAAGTTTGCGCCATGCATTCAATGGCGGTAATGTTCGTAACGCTGAATCGAGCGCCCTCTAGCTGACATCTCCCGTTTTCGTGACAATCAATTCAATATCTAGGTTTAGGATTAACGCTTTCTGCCAGAAGCTAATTTCGATGCATTGTGGAACTGAATGTAGATTATAGACGTAGATATATGTGTATAGATATATGTATGGAGGAATATAGGGTGATTTATATGCGCTTTTTAAAACAGAAACACATTATACCTACTAGGAAACACATTACTACCACTGAGCATAAATTTCTGTACGGTTCTTTAAAGGGGTGCGTATTATTAACACGTTAAAACCTCATTTCGCATCATAGACTTTTCGGGGTAGACAGAGGCTTGATCGTCATTATTATAAGAAATCTGAAGTCTTTAGCTTAAACATGCAATACTGAGTTTAATAAAATACCTACACTCTTGCCTACATTAACCATCAACCATCTTTAGAATGAGCGTAATACGTCTTTTATAATAGTGTATAGGTATGTATGTGAAACTAGATAATTCCATTATCTATTCATTATTGTTTAAGCATCAAATTCGCGAGGAATTCACAACAAACAAAAGCGGCGGAATGATTATAAAAGAATGATTTCCTGAAATTGTAATATTGAGAATTGTGGGAAATCGTCAGTATACTTCTATAAATCTATTATACCGCATACCACCCATCACGCTGGGTGCTTATCTGGTGTGAGCAGACTTGTGGTATACACTATTACAGTCATATATACTTCCCGACTAATTTCATTTGGGTAGTCAGAAGTACGGATATCCATCTCTATAATCCCATGTGATGGCTACATAAAAGTCACTTAATAGTTACTTTTTAGTTTTGGGTTCGAACCTGGAAACTTTATCTCACTTAAAACTAAGAGAGAGTCTTTGGCCGAGCTAGTCTGGGACCTAAAAAGAATGCTAACTAGCTGCCGTTCATCCCGGCATGTATGACTCGGGGTCAATGGAATCTGTTGGTCGATAGGCTAGCAACCGATCACCGATGCCCATATTATCATAACCATAATATTCATACTAATGAGAGACTAAGGAGATATTTTCATGTCTCCAAGGTTCTGTCCACCCCGAAAAGGATAAATGGACTTGAATGTATATGTATGTATATAAAACTAAGAGAGTATGAAAATCTATAACTTCACCTTAAAGGATAATATTCCATATATTGTATAGTTCCATATACCTTAACTAAAGTACACCCAATTCAGTATATTAATCATCAAAAAAGTGTAAAGTTAGAAGTACCTAAAAACACTATAATACGAGTGTGTATGAGGAGGTGCATGAGTGTCAAAGAAGTGGTCTGTCAGGACCAGAAAGGATGGGGATCCGTAATCTCTACCTGCCCCTAACAGGGAATCAGGCGTGATGTGTATGTATGTACCTCAACTGAATTACACCCAGTACAATTATTCATCAATTTCACAACCCTACGTCCACATCATTCAACGAACACATTTCCCCAATGACACAAAAGGCTATTGCAAATTAAAGCAACATCATTATCACTGCATTATCATACTCAATTACTACTCTTAGTGAGGTGTTAATTCTTGATGGGCAGTTACATTTGATGGGCTATAAAGATTTGAACTTTGGCACAATGTTGTGAATTTTCCACTGGTACACTTTATTTGGTTCGGGCTAGGTGAAACGATGAATTTGTTTATGTTGCTGGTAGTGGCTGGATCAGGACTATAATGAACGTGTTTTAAGGAGAAATATACAGAAAATAACCAAATCATCCAAATTGGTACCCTTGGGAAGACCTATGCCCAGTAGTTGATTGTTATAGGCTAATTAAAAGATTAAAACTAAATTAACTATAAAGTTTTGTTCAGGAATTATTTGGTTATCAATATCAAATGGGTATTCGTGGCCTTTAGTTACCCCTCTGTAGGGTAATGGGCGTGATGTGTATGTATGTATTTTGTACAAGAATAAATGGTTGTTACCCTTTTAGATAGTGTGTACTACGAAGCGTTTAAGAGAATAATGTTAAAAGGATTTTTTTAGCGTTAAGTTGTACTTGTCACCAAATTTCTAAATCAATGCCAGCACACCCATAGTATTTAGCTTTTTCCGATAGAAGAATTAACAGATAGAAGGAACGTGAACGTATTTACGTACGAAAACATTAATGTAATTCTATGAATCCCTCGCTTGTATTTTTTTTTTGAAATACTAAGCTAAAACAAAGTAATGTTTACTCTCATTATAGTCGAATTTAGGCGCACTCATAAACACAAAAACGAGGTTTTTAGGTTACATGAATATATGTATTCAAACTACTTTCGATTTCTAATTTGGATAACTTATTCAACACTGGTTTTAAACAATAGGCTCTGAACTAGCCACCAATATTAGGCAAGGCCAGTCAACGTACTAGCTGAGACAAAATAGGACAGACTCAAGAACACAATATGCAAAGTATTAACAACCTTATAAACTAATGAGCAGTAAGTACGCTTAGTGCGAAAACGGAAACGAATTAATCATCAAATTACAATAATGGTACGAGATGATAAATTACAGTCGAAGAGGCATTGAAACGTGGGTTCACAAATTTAGGTAACATTAGACTTAGTAAGTATTTAGATAGATAACCATCTGGATAGTTACATACTGTTGCTATGGCTGAGGGAAAAACATGGTAACTAAGGAAACTCTACCTACCGCTCTTTAAACTTAATAGTCAGTAACAATAAACGGTGTTTATAAACAGAGAAGTCAAGCTAGGGATGGTAGACTATCCCGAAACGCTTGTTAGTCGTGATGCGTGTAAATAAAATATTTTAATAAGAGTTATTTCTTAAACAACGTTCAAAGAATATATGTCATCGCTCTATTTAATCGCGTTATATAACGTTTTAAACTTATCTCCATGTTATAAGGTCAGACGTGATTATGTTAAACTTCTGTATTTTTACTAGTGATTTCATTTCTTTGATAACACCTATACAATACACACACATCCATTACTTTCAGGGTGGACAGAATTCGGGTGATCTTTAGCAAAACTGTCGAGGTCGGATTCGGAAGTTTGTTTACAGGTTGCAAGCTCATCACCCAATAAATTCCGTTGACCCTTCGTCGCCTAGTCGCGTCCTACGACATATCGGGATGTAAGGCAACTTGATAGCATTTTATTTACGTCCCAGATTAGCACAGGACGAAATATAATTTATATATAATCACTATAGTCCGGCCCAATAGGACATATGACAGTCAGATAGACGCCATATTGAAAAAGGGTGACGTTAGAAGTACTTATAACCGCCGAGTGTGTATGAGAAGGTGAATGAAGCGAAAGTGTGTCAAGATCGAGACAGATGGGGATCCGTAATCTTTGCCTACCCCTTTACAGGGAATCAGGCTGATGTATGTATGTATAGTCCACTTATTGCGTTCGTAAACGAGTAGGTACAATTATTCTCCTCTAGTCAACATTATTGTTGTCACAGGTACAGTAAATGGTAACATTGTCTCGCTTAGTTACCTTTTGTTGTAAGATCTAGTTTAGCCAAGACAGGTTCAGAATTAACTGCGATCGTTAACCTCGCTACAAAAAGCTTAAGACTTTAAATTGGACAAAATAAGATGGGTCTTCTTAATTTAATGACTATTACTTTGAACTCTATTACTATTACAATGTAGTAGTCTAGATATAGCAATTTAGAATTATATAGTATTTACATACATTATAGGCTGTACGTTAAAGAGAGAATAAGTAGAGCCATTAAATTTTACGTATCAAATAGGATTCTTGGGCTTCTAAAGTGCCTTCTTCTAGACATGTAATAAAAACCATATAGCATAAATTCCTTCATTTAACATCCGTTATTGTAATAATTACAAATTCTCTTCATATTTATATCTCAGTTCAGCTCGGTATGTACTACATAACATACCAATGTTATACTCATAAATTATATGTTGAAATAACAAGACGGTAAGGCGTGTGAAAAATGACTGGAACAACTAATTGTTATGCGTTTGTGTTCCAGTACACAATGTTACTCAATGGAAGTCATATTATCAAGATTGTGAAGGCAAAATCGATTATACTTAGAACTGGTATGGGATTTCCCGTGGCCATTGAATGAGAACGTTTTAAAAACAATCTTTTGCCTTATTAAAACAATTATTGTGTTGTGGTGTTACTAAGAGAATTGTAGAGTGCATTTTTGTATATCCTTATAGACAATTAAAGACATGGGCTTATATTAATCTATGGGATAAACCTAACCTTACCAAATTATTATTAAACATACATACATACACATTACGCCTCATTCTCTATAGAGGGGTAGGCAGAGATCATGGATCCCCATTTGTCCCGGTCCTGACAGACCACTTTCGCTTCATTGACACTCATACATCTTCTCATACACACTCAGCGGTTATAGGTACTCCTAAACATACATATTTTAATTATAAAACATTTTATATTGGAGCGAGTAGTAAGGGCTGTGTGAAACAACCACCTGCCAAATACACTAAATACGACTTAAAAATCTTTTTCTAATTATTTTAATGTGATATGATATATGTGTCACCTACAAGTGTTAAGAATATAAAAACTGGCACAAACAAACACTGTCCTCATTTCTACTAAAATTATGAGTCATGACAGACTGTAAATATATCAAACGTGATCTTATTAAGCGTGAATTTTTATTTCACACAATTCCAGTAAATGTAACGGAAAACATTTATTATTCATCACTTTTATAAGGTATTTATCAGTTTATAACAACATTATTATTACATTGAACGTATAAGATTGGAATATAACTAAACGTCATTAAACCATTGACGTAAAACCATTGAATATAAAATAAAACAATTTTAATTAGGATTTAAACCATTCCATAACATTAAATTCATTAATTAATACGAAACGCAAGTATCTATTACAATTATTGTATAATGTGTATCGTTGTAAAATTACTAATGAATCTCTACAATATATAATCATTTGAGATTAATTAAGATTTTAAGTTATACTGTTTTAGTGTACTACACTTAAAGACTTTGATTACTAATTGTTTCAGCTGCCTAAATTTTAACAGTTTCATTAGAATTCTGAACGCAAACTCTTTTTTGAAGTCAAAGTTTTAAGCTAGCACTATCGCAACAACAAAATTATCATAATAACATGTCTCACTACTAAGACATAGCATAGCTAGATACAAATAGTGAGCCTAAAACACTCACAAAAACTTTTCTATTCGAATTTTAACAAACCACGATCTGAGCGGAAACATGAATGATAATTTTGTATCCATATTATTATCCTCACAATATTAATTCACCATAACAACAGTACGTTTATAAAACACGATAAAAATTAAAAGACCACGTCACTGTGTCGATAACTTATCAGAATTCCAATACGCAACGCACGGAAGTTGAATTAGTAAGCGTACAAGTTATGTGCGCTACTAAATCATTATATAATTATTTTTATATGGAAATAACGTAGTGTTGGATAACCTCTGGCTCGTAAGTGTGTTTAATTAACTCTATCGTGAGGGTTTAGATTCATTGCCCCGTGGAGAGGCGGTAAAGAATAAGATTTTTCTTCAGCTATACAGTTGTCGTTGAATATAAATAGTTATGTATGTACGTATGCGTCTAAAAAGCAGATATGCATTTCTTTATTTGAGTTGACTAGTACCATTAACACAAGTCTTCAATATATAGTAATAAAGTGACTCGTTTAATTGGTGTAACAGTGTCCTAATATAATAACCTTGTGCTTCATTAGCATCCAAGCATTAACTATGAGTATCAAACCATGGTAACTATTTCAACAAAAAAAAAAGACGAACCTTATAGATAAACAAAAGACAAACGCGTTCACGACGATTAACCCTTGCGGGGTAATCGTCGTAGGTTCAGGTGTCCATCTCCGCAATTGTGAATCTATGGGCACCTCGAACCCACGTGTTGACCAGATAGTCAGTACTCAATGTGACAAGTGGTAAGCCATGTCGCCATTTACAAGTACTAACTATTACCTGCTCGGGGAACAGGTAGGATCCACACCTTATAGATGTATTTTTAAATTCTTTGTTTTAATAAACTATACTTAATGAATAAATAGCTTAAGGTTTGAATAAACTTATCTTCATAAATTCACACCATTTACTCAGACTAGTAAGCCGGATCACACAAACCATAAATGAATCAACGCGTAATGCAATTAACACTAAAATAACAGTGACTAAGTTAAGGCAAACATCCAAAAGCATTCCAAGGGATCCGAGGAACTGCACTTTATAGTACAACGAAGCACGGGAGCACGCGTAGGGATGCACTACGTTATGTCGATAACGATCTTGTAAGATTATTCTCTTACTTGAGGCTAATGTAGAAAACTTCAAGGCAGAGACAGCGCATAATTAGTAGTCACTTCTGCTTATACACACACTTGTTTATCACGCAATATGAATAAACTTGGGTGTCAAATATATATTATGTACATACAGCGAGAATCATAAATCTACATTTCGATATTTTCTTGTCATTCTTTATTCGATTATTTTTTATTTAAAACAATAACTTAAAAGGCTTGCTTATTACTTAAGCAAACCTCTACAATTAATCAATATGCAATAAATCATTCATAATCCCTAATTGTCTATCTTAAAGAAAACATATCGAGAGCGATTCATCAGCGTTAAACTATCGATACTTTTTCTCCATCCCTATCGGGGGTTCATTCGAAAGCAATAAAACTCAGTAAGAGTTGATTTATCATAGTCACCAGCATGCGAGCCATATCGTAAAACGAGAGGGTTATTGTAGAGAAGCCTCATCGTTAATCTTTATTAACAAAACGTGTGCCGGAGTGGGCGAATGGTACAGAAATGTGATATGAATTATTGATTTGCCTAAATCAACATAATATTAGTTGGTCAACATTACTTTTGCATCACAAATGTTAGAGCTTTCAAGATGTGTTGTGGCTTGTAAACCGCTGTCGAACTTCGGTTAAAGAAGATGTATTTTTTCACCAGTAGTACTAATTGATGGATGCAGAAGCCATTTGTAGATACTGTTATATATAGTTTAAGAAATAATAGTAAGAAAAAGTAGGTTTTCTAACGTAGAACCTAAAATAAGTACATATTCAATAACCGTGGAACCTAAATATTGATCGGAAGTAATGAAACACACGTTAGAATATCATTTTTCGGAAATAGGGAAAAATTTAGAACACATTTTTAATATAGATTCAGTTTTAGAACACAGTTTTTTACGCTCGATAACGGAAAAAATATTGGAGAGGGATTTTCATAGAAAATGTTCATTTTTTTCTTTATTTCGAAGTACAAATGGAAACGTGAAATTTCGATTCGTCGGCGTTTTTACTTTTTCCATCTACAATGGTTAGTACCGTAGTAACCGTACCTAAACTGAATAACTAGAGAGAATAGTTTTAAATATTTATATCCGTTCAAATCCACTTATAACCATATCCCTACATAAAGTAAAATATAACTAAAACTTCACTATAAATGGTATCTCACACTATACCTTATAAAAAGTAATTCTTGTATCATATCCAAGTCCGAGCGGAAACAAATAAAAATAATGTCCGTAATAGATATCATTACAACCTCTTCCTTGGGACCTTTTTACAAACCTCCACGGAGGTAATTAGCAAATAGTTTCACACAAGAAGTGTGGATCTTGAGGCGATCACGCGAATTGTCAAGCCGATGACGTAATGACCGGGGAATAGCAGGAAGACAATCTTCATTACCGGTAACAATGACCGGTAATAGGTTCTGGGCTGTGCTTGTGGCAGAGCACCCAATTACCTTGGTCTTACGGTGTGCTATGGCGTAGAGAGTAAATACCGAGTGGCTGTAAAAAGATTTACTGTTGCCCTATAGGGTTGTCAAATTTGATAGATGGTGACAATTTGTAGCTGTCATTGTGAATAGTTAACTAAAAGGTATGTGAGTTAAGTTTATTGTTGTAAAAGTCGTAGTTCGGAATTTTGTATTACTGGACAGTTTATTTAAATTATCTTTTAAGGAAGTCTATTGAATAGTCATTTCGGTGTTGCCTGGTGACAAATAGTTTACGAGAAACGTAAAATATATGTAGAAGATTATTATTGTAAATATAAATATTATAACTGGAAAGTAACTATTGATGTTAAATATTTTCTGATAGCACAATAAACCCCATTACGAATCTATTATCTTAGATAAACTATAATTTCAACTACTACATTTTTACTGCTACACAAAATGATAATTTGTCCCTTGCTAGATATAAAAATTTCGTATGTTTATCGTTGGCACAACGGAGTACCTTACTTATAACCCTTATACATTTATTTTCAAATCCCTAATCTTACACACCTATACCTACCACCATTGCCTTCATACTGTTAACCTATTTAACCCAAACTCTCTTTGGCAACCCTATCAAACTGTCATGGCGTCCACCAGAGTTGGTACTCCATCGCGATTCGTACCTGGCCGCACCTAACGGGACCGTTGAAAATTGTGAGAAGTGACTCCGCACAAAAATCGACCAAATGCGTGTCAATGCACACGTTGAACATTCCATTATGAGATATAGAGATTATAAAACATACAATAAAAGGCAAACACAACATCTATTAACTGAAGGTGTATACAGAATAATCGAGTTAAATATCAGTACAGAGAACAAAATCGTATGCGCATTTACACTTCAAAATAGTTGACCAGTCAGACAGCAGAATGCATTATAGTTCAATCCCAACTAACACAGGGATAGGCTAAAATGAAATCACTTCAAGCAGATGTTTAAGATCCCTGATAGTCTGGAACGTAAATAGAATGCAATGTAATTCTTTCCGGCATATCATAGTAATCTACTAAGGGACTAGGGTAAATTAGGTAGATAAATAGCAACCTGTCAGCAATGTTATTTATCAGTGCTCTTACAACCCTTATATTTTATACTAAAGTTGACCGAGACGATGAGGACGATATTGTGTTTTTAAGGTTTTCTGTTCAACCCCGAAAGAACTTAAAGGATCTTACTATGTAGTTTAAGTAACTAACCATTCATAGAATTTATATAAAGGTTAATAAATCTAATATAGATAGCGCGCAACCATCTGTAAAGTTCAATGCTCTGGCAATATTTTTTCCACTCCAAAGCCACTTTGGAAGGCAATTTCATAATAATCCTTGCACCGACCGAAGGATTATTGAAATGATCCTACTGAACGATTCTATTCGATACTAATATTATGCTATAGTTATTGGATAATAATAGTCTACGTGAGCTTTATATAAAACTTGAGGATTATATGCACTAGTTAGAATGACAGTACGTTAGTGTCGTAACTGTAATCATTGTCGGGTATGAAGAGGTTTTTAATGCTCATTGAAGCTACTCAAAGTCTACTTTTTACTAATTTAGTACCAATTAACTATTCTTTCAGAGAAGGTTAATATATGTAACTGTGCAAAAGATTAACCAGTATCGTTTGAGATAGTATGAGCTAGTCTATATCCGTGCCGGTGTTACGAAAAATATTTATATTATATTATGTACTAAATTACGAGTATTAACTAAATTAATCATACTGAGATTTCATATTATTGTAGTATGATTAACACCAGACACACACAAAAACATTACACTATCTACAGTAGAGATAAAGATCAAGTATCCCTATTCTTCCCGATCCCAGTAAACCACTTTCCCTTTATCGAAATCCGTACACCTCATACACTCTCGCTCGTTATACACACTATCCAGACAAGACGCCGATTCGCGAGTTGATTGAATAAGCAGCCGCGAGTGTGTAATGCCATTTGCATGTTTACATTGTCTGTGACATTGCGACATATGAGCAAAGTCTGTTCCAGTTACATACATACATGTACTCTACGACTGTTACTCCTTTAGGGTGGTCAGAAGCTAGAGTGACCACCGTTTGCATTACGAAGTAATTAATAATAAATGAGTTTGTCAGCCAGTAACGTGACAGATGGGTAAAACAAGGACATTTTTTTAAGACTAGTGTTAAGTGTACTAGTCAACGTATATTTCAGAACTACATACTTATATATAGATAAATGCATATATAGCATACATAATCAACAACGACTGGAAACAGGAGAAAAGTGTAATTCTTAACTCTGCCTCCACCGGGAATGGTACGCGAGACCTCACGATTAGCGTTCAGGTGCACAACTTTTACATTTATTATACAAACGTGACAGATATTACCTACAACACATACATACACGTTACGATGTTATTCCTACAGAGGGGTAGGTAGATATCACGGATCCCCATTATTTCTGATTCTGGGAAACCACTCGTTATAAAAACTACTACATATCCTTGCAATTTATATTCACACTTAATACCTACTCGTATACATTCGTGACCATATTGTGTTGGAAACATAGAAGAAACAGTTATATCCAGTCAAAAAAGTAATTTAACAGTCAATTTGCACGATTTCGTCTATTCTTCAATTAATATGCGTAAATAATAGTAGTTTGTGCGAAATCGCTATTAATTAGACAGTCAATGGCTTAATTAGTCCTTGAATTTCGCCATGAATTTTTGCGTGTTATTGTTTTATTAGTGTCTCGTGCTAATCTGGGACTTGAATAGAATAATAATAACTGAAATTCTGCTAGACATTTCGGGAGAGTGTGTATTGAATGAATGTATGACAAATTTCATTTATTTATTAACTTTAAATTTCATTTCAGTATTTTTTCTTGCGTTATTGGTCAACAAATTTGTGAACGAAACGGTAAGATTTTAAACCCCGCTTTAACTATCTTTTTATCACTTTTTTACACCATTTGTAGTTGATAGTAACTTTTATATATTTGAAATTAACCATGTTACTAAACATTTCCAATTAACCATTTTCATAACTAAGCATTTGTAATTGTATAGTATTTTTTATAAAGTAACTTATATAAGAGCAACTGCTTCGTTTCAGAAATCTCGATAGAATATGCTTTAGGAAAGTAGAGTCATGAATATGTAAATAAAAGTTACTATTAACTAAGGCTTCCCTTAAATATTTTATATGAATACTTTGTATTAACTTGATGTTTTTATATCTAGGTATGTTTTATCAAGACGCTTGAGGCTCTCGTAAGGTTAAAAGATCTAAGGAAAACAGTAACTACAATGGCCTTGAATCAACGTGTTTCGTGACTGACGCCTTCTTAGCGTATAGAAAGATCTCTCTTACATATATATTCACGCCTCTACTTCACAATAGGATAGGTAGAGATTATCTACCACCTTGAACGATCATGACAAATGTCTTACCTCACTCTCTTCCATTTACCTTCACATGCAAGGGGTTATAGCACCTATAACCTCCGAATGTGTATGAGGATACAGCGAAATTGGTTTAAGAGGATCGAGCCAATAGGGAATCCGTGATCTCAGTGCACCTCTCTATAAAGAAACGGGCGTGATGTGTATATGTACATACTCTTCTATTTTAGAATGCTTGAAATTAATATCCCGATTCAGACCTTATATACATACATATATAAGAACAAAAACCTCGAACACGTGATTACTGCCTTTAGTACAGGCGTGAAAGATTATCAAATAGTTGCTTAGAAACTTACTTTCCCTTACTTAGAGTAACTTAGACTTACATTAGGGGTACCAGGCAAACATAACTCTGAAGGGAGGCGAAAGAGGCTTACTCAGCTCCTGTCATGGTGGAGTGAACTACCCTGGCCCTTTCCGTGCTGAGTAAGGCCCCTAACTTAAGCACTCTAAGTGCTACCTACCTCTTAAAGTTTGGAGCTTGAAATTAAGTTATAAACTAAATATGGCCGGTATTCAAGCAGGTAAGTATTTTGCTTTCGCTAACTTAGTTGCGAAATGTTCTTACATTGTGTAGAGATTGAGAAAGAAGATTAAAGTGTATAAATAAATGGTAAAAAGTAAAAGGTAAATAGAATGAACATAAATAGAAAATATAATACAACTGTTGGTTTTATGTGATTGTGTAGTGTTGTGTTTTATGTCAAAGGTAATAAATTACTTAGTTATTTACTACAGCAGTTACTGCAGGTATGTTTATTAGTCAATTAATATAAATGAAGAGTTAATTAAATTTATTGAAATTGTCTTTGAGTGACTATCGAGGTTGATACAAATATCTCGACTCTTTGTCTTCCTTAAATATTTTCTTATTATAATATAGCAAAATAAAATATTTAACAAACACGTAAGACAATGAAGTAGTGTGCCTAAACACACGCATTACCATAAAGTTCTAAAAACCTCAATAAGCCTTCACACATGCAATAAACAGGTTACTTTGCATATTACACAACGTAACAAAAGACTCCATAACTTTGTGAAATCATAACCGTTTACGTAAACGGCCTAAGTTTCGCTTTGATGCCTACACATTCTCGGCGAAAAGCAATTCATACAGACGTAATGTGAATTCGGTCGTAGGGAGCTCGTTAGGCACATCCCATTACCTATTGCTTTATCACGACCATAAATAAGAACTGATAACTGGAACGCTCCCACCCCTGAATTTATGGACTCATTACTAATTCTTCACTTATCTACCCGCACAGGTCGGAACGAATAAAAGCCCCAGACGATCTCCAATAAAAGCAATCGACTATTAATTGAATAATTAAATTGAAAATAATCGAGCGTATCACAAAATTCAATTGAGTGTCGGTCGGCCGCCAAAGATATTCGGTGCAAGTGTGTCGGCCGCATTAGTCACGTATAAGCAAGGCCGCGTCGCAGCCAATCACAGCTCGGCCGCGGACTGCACCGAGACTAGGACGTGCGTGCGGAATGCAAAGCGCGGTTTCGGCGCCACAACTTTGCGTGCGCGCACTATTCATCATGTCGCGCTTTTTTGCCATGTGTGTCAAACGGAACCGGCCGAGCGACCGCTTAGAGAGATTAGACGCTTACTTTGGCCCAGCGCCAAGCGAGCGATGAATTAGTGCAGCGAGTCGAAAGGGAGATATCCACGTCAGATGTCGTCCCGTGAAAGAAGCGAGAGGTTTAATTAATGCGGAGACAAAGGGCTTCCTGCGCTTTACACGGCATAAAGGATACGAATATTGCGAGCGAAATACGCTCGGACAATAGAGGCATAGAAAGGAGACTGCGACGGAGCACTTGCCGCAGATAATGGATTGCAAAACAAACAGGACGCCTTTGAAAGACAACGCGGATCGACGACACGAGACTTTGACGATCGACGAATGGAGGAGACCGTGGGCCCAGGGGTCAAAGGGGCCGTTCGTGTCGAATGCGATCTCCATTGAGGCAAACCGCCTCGCGTGTTTCATAGGCCATTATTAATTAAAATACCACATGGAGGCTCGTAAAAGCTCTCCATCTATACCGCACTATTGTCCACGTGAACGTTAATAACGTTTATCGCTTTCGAACATGATAATTTTGAGTTGTTACATTCGCCACCGTGTGTTTGCCAAAGTGTTATGGCTAGATATGTCCAGCGATAAATTCTCGGATATAACTTTCATATTGAGAGTGACACGATTTCTAGAACATTGTATTAGATTACAGATGTCTAGATGCTTACACACATATGACGTTGGTATAAAAACAAGTGCTCTCAATCTTAATGAATAGCGATGAATTACAGATAATTATTAGGAATCAGATTATAACATATTTTTTTTTCCGTATCATAAAACATACCAAAAACATATTTTTCTATGTTAAAAATATTCACCAATTATTACGATTACAATGAGTTAAGAGATATTCCAAATGTCATCTCAATGAATTATCACAAATAAGAGTTTTCATTGTGACAGATATCCTAGTCAGAAGTAAAAATTACCCCATAACCTAAAATATTTTTGAGAATACTTATAATTTCAAGTCAAATTCAAAATATATAAACCAATCTATGTACAAACTTAACCAATCCATCGCCGCCACCGCTTCACTAGTCCCGAAACCGACAATAGACTTACTGGAACATCTGACTATAGATCAGTAATTAAATTCGCTACAGTAATCCACTTCCAGCCACATGGCTCGGCCAAATCACACGCAGCATCAAGCGTGCATTCCATTATGTAATCTGCACGTGGCATTAGTTATTAATTAACATATTGTGGAGTACTGCTACACGCTCAGTGAATATCAGTGTATGAGGATTGTTTCCACAGGTTTTATAAGTTATGCAGGTACAAAAATACATCTTCAATACCTGAAGAAATTATTTCGAACACTCGCTAATGTATCTAGGCAGGCTGCTTGAAAGATGATCCTAGCATCAATATTAGGTAATGAATAAAATAAGTAATCGTGTATTGATAACATGTGAATTACATAAGTCCGTTTACAATATAAAATCGTGACGGCAACTTCTCTTAAATGGAAAAGGCGTTATTACCGGATTGAACTCCTATTTTGGGATGATCCTGACATACCACTTTCACTTCACTGACATTCTTACACCTCTGCTTACTTATAATGTCACCATCGTTGAATAACTTGCAATACCAGTATTTATAAGAAGATCGTAAATGAAAATATTTGGTATATGTTAGATAAATATAGTTCTTAATCCAATTTGTATTTTCAACTTTCACTGAGCTGCTGACTTTGTTGACGCACCATAGACGACTATCCAATCAACTTTTAATCTGAATAAAATATAATAGAGCTGGAAAAGTGAGCCGCTGAACAGCCGCGACTGACATAGTTGTATTATTGAGTGACTGAGACCATTAGTCTGTGAATAAATCAATAGAGCTCACGGAAACCCGGACTTCCCAGGGCATTAAACTCTGCACAACAATGCGCCCGAATACGCACGGAATGCATCGCTACCGTGCCATATGAACTACGCGGCTAATGATGCTAATCAACCGCATTTCGAAACATGATTCTGCGAAAATTAATCCATGAGTCAGCCTTCCTATATACGCCAAGTACTTATCCTGGCCGTATTATGTAACTATGTTCTCTGATAACGCCTACGCAACTATCTTACCTTACCCTAATGGCTTTATTATTACCTCTGCCCACACGTTAATGATGGCAATTCTGTAAGAAAAAAATTGAGCAGGCATTGAACGAATTGACGCGTGACAAAAGAGCGGCAAACGTCAAAATAGAAAAATGGCGGTCACGAAGCCGCCATCTTGAATGTCACAAAAGATAGGGACAAAGCTCATTTGTCAAGACGATTTCATTATTGCCCAAGGCTCGATTGCCGGGCCCGCCCAGCCTTTTAGATTTCCAATTAGTAGCAGTTTTGTTTACAGTAATTAATTAGCGATCACGAGAAGATTAAACATTGGTAAAGGTTGTTTTTAATGAAATCAAAACTGCTAATTAAAGAGCATCAGCCGGATCAGATATCTAAGCCCTTCTTTGTTGATTACAAAGGAATACTTTCGAGAAACCGGTAAGGAATTTGTTTCATAATATTTAAGTAACCCAATCGATGTACCTACATTACAAAAATACCTATACATTAATATACTTTAAAGACCGTTATTTTGAATATAAAAGGGATTAATACGTGCGATGCTAAGCTGCATTTCTTTAAATAGTCCTACGCAGGTGCCGAACCCGTCTCACAGCATTTTTGCTCTCGTGGCCGACTTTGATGCGAATTAAAAAGAAACAATGAAATTCCTTATGGGCCCTCGGCGGTTGCACCGGTTCACTCATAATTAAGGGCATACACTCACGATCGTCATTCGCAACGAGTGGACGAATAAAGTCTCATGAATAGTACACAACTTATAGTTGAACTTGATAGATGTATCATGAATAGAATAAAATTTACAATTAGTGATTCTTAAAAACAATGTACGCAAACAGATATAGTTACTCAAGAAGCGTGATATTGGAATTAGTGTGTATACAGGGTGCGAATGAATGTGTGTAACACAAGTGTAATATGTTCGGGATAAATGGACATTACCTCGCTTGAAAAACGATTGGCGCATCCATGTATGTGTACACAGAAATATACTTAATTCGAAAAGTTTCGTAAAATATAGCCAGATTACACATAACTAAAATTTCATCGTTCTCTCTCTCTCCCTCACTCTGTGTGTGTCTCTCTCTAAAATATATGAATTCGATCTCATTATTTTTTTTTTAAATTACACTTACTAGTTATAAAGAATAAGTCCCAAAACCAAAGGACAGCATCAAAGGCGTCTATTTCTATAACAAATGACACAAAAGACCTCCACTGGTGAATCGTGTCACTGTCTACTAACTGAGACCAACTGGTAGAATTCATTTGTCAACATTTGATATTATAGGTTATTAGGTTAGTACATATTTCTGTATTCGCTTTCGGGAGGTATATGATTTAAAAGGAAGTACAGTTGAGTGATAGATTAGAGATTTTCTAGTAACGTATTTATTGTACATTACAACTTTGTAATTGATTCAATTTGTTGTATGTAGTTGATATGACGTTTGCTGTGACATATTATGTCAATTAAAGTATAATTGTCAATGTAATTATGTCTTCGAAGAATGAATATCTATGACTAGATATAAACAATTTTTAATTGCGCTAAACCTTAATTTAAGACCATCATGTTAAAACAAAAAAGCCTTTAAGCTTAATGCACACATCACTGATTCCCTGTAGAGGGGTAGGCAGAGATCACGGATCCCCATCTGTCCCGATCCTGACAGACCACTTTCGCTTTTGACACTCATACACATCAAGCTTAATAAATACATTGAAATCTATTTGACACAAGCAACCTACACCTACATTCAATGAACACAAGTTAGTACTATAATTACTAACAATCTGAACCTTAGGTCATCGACTGTACAACAGGATGGAACTATCAGGAGTCACCGATAACCCGCAGGCTCATAACGACACAATCGTTGTCCAGTGACACTGATTGTAAAATAAATAAAATTATTTGTTACGGCCCAATTTATGAGGTCGAATAGTGTAGGACGTTTGTTGTTAGGCTTATTTTACATAGTAATGTATATTTGGTTTTCGCAACGCTGTGGTTTTATGGTTAAATCGATTGTTCGTATCTGGGATTTGAATACAGTGTAAACAGCTGCCTAAACCTTACATGTTGAGAAAAATGGGGATCAAATTTAAGGTCTATTGGCATGGGAAAACATAAAATTTATCCCTTACAACAGGCAAAATGTGACAAAAGGTTATTCGGAACTTCTAAATCTAAATAAATCTTCGAAGATTTAATAAAATAAATAAATGTGGTCACTCAAGTCTGAGCTAAAAGAATAGTTTATTTTGCCGATTCATTAACATTTGGATATAAGAGTTTTATCGATGTGAAAACGCTAGAGATCCATATATAGTAATTATCACGTCGTTGTTCGTATGATAATAATTCAATAACATTTAATAATCCCTATTTAGGTGGATCTTACACCAACCTGACAAAATCACACATTTAACTTCATTAAATGTTTCTTAAAATTCGAAAATTAACATGCACAAGAATGTCGTGATGTTATTTAAACATTCTATCGAATAAATCCAAACATTTACTGTTAGCTGTGACATAAATAAGCATTCTTATAGACCATTTAGAGAGGATGATGTTTTTAATCAGTTATACGGGTGCAACTATGTCGGAGTCAGTCAATTTATCCGATAATCATCACTTTAAATTGATATTGCTACAGTTCACTAAGAGCTTTTGTAATATTGAGTTGAAAAACAAAAAACAAGAGAATCCAGGTCACCTTTCCTTTGTTTCAGTCGTAAATTCAATTTAGTAATAAAATTCTACAATCGTGTAAAAAAGTACAAAACATAACAGGACAAAATTGTCGCCAGCAAGTGTGAACATTACATAACCTTTGGAGCATTGGACAAATCTCTTTTCACGCTCCGATTATTATACAAATTACATTGGTCAAAAGACACTAAGTGCAGGTACATTATCATGGACAAAAAAGTCAACAAAGGCATGCCACTGAACGTGAACGGTAGTCAGGTTTACATTAACACTGAATCGGACCGATTCTCGTTGCATCCATTCAACTTATTCGCAAACGCTTTACGATCGCGTAAATATTTACACAGCAATGAAAACTAATAGACTACTAAGAAACGTTGAAAATAAGACATATAACAGTCAGATAGACAACATGGACGATTGGAAAAGAGTGTCGTTATAAGTTCTCAAAACCGCCGTGTATATAAGTGTCAATAAAGCGAAATTAGGTTGTCAGGATCGGGACAGTAAGGGATCTGGTATCACCGCCTACCCCTCTACAGGGAATCAAGCGTGATGTGTATGTAAGTTTGTATGTAACTTTGAACTCTTTCCGAGAATCGGGAACTCGTGCTTCGCAAGTGTAAGTGATTGTTACAGAAGTTGCGTCGAAAGAACATTTTTTGCGCTCGATTGATAATTGAATCTAATAGAATATTTCAATGACTGGAAAATTTATGGTTTCCGTTTTTCCTGTGCTTTACTGTGTGAAATTGTAAACTACGTAGTAGAAATTGCTTCAACGTAAGTCCTGTTGTTAATATCTTATCAAACTGAATTTTATAGATTCTAATCTATGGAATATCAGATTTTTCAAATAACTAAGATGTTGTCAATTATCCATGAAATAGCTTCGTGACTTGCATAAAGCTACTTTCTGACAATTCGCATACGGTTAAAAAACATGCACTAAATTTAAAAATACAAGTAATTCACATCACACATTCCTTCATAACCAAATACATACCAAGCATACATTAATCTACTGCATTACTTATCAACCGATATTCCAAAGTTGACTCCGAACAAATAAAGGTCCACTTTCAATAGCCGGGAATCGGATCGTTATGCTTTCTTGAATCGCCTCGCCGTGGCTTAAGTGGCCCGTGTCGGGTTAATGGGCTCAACTGGGGACCAGATGGGCAGTGACACATGCCCTTCCACGGCTCATGAGGGAACCGAAGTACCCGACGACACGTATAGGCAATGCTATGGCAAATAGATGGTTCAATACAAACATACTTAAATGTTATATTCATACCAGAGGCTATGACTTCATTGGAATGATACTAGCTGTTAGTTGTATTGGGGTTTAATTGGGTAATGGCTTGGTGAGTACATGACAATGTTATGATGGAAGAGTGTTGAATTACTTTATAGGTTATAAGACGCTTTAGACCACTGAAGCAGTTGTATCTATCTTTCTAATACTCCTAGCTTAATTTTCAGCGCTTTATTGTCATAGGTCTTGTTAATTGAACAAACCTAAAGAAAAGTTCATCTTAATTCCAACTCATACTGCTTCCACTACAAAAAATTACTAAGTAACCTTCACACTACACATGTACCTGTCAAATATTTAATGCTATACATATTTCACTTTGCGTCTACTAAGGAAGAATGTCCTCTTATCTTTGATAAGATGCTCGACTATTCGGCTACACGGAAAAGTTATTGACACTGATACGGCCTACTAAATGACGATAAGGAATCGATGACAAATTCAGTGAATTAACAATTTTTACCGATATCATTGGAACATGTGATGCTCTAAGTTTTGACAGAATACAGTCCCTACATATAAGTAAATTCTTTTAACACTCATGTAAAGAAATTGTACAAAAAAAGGTTGTATTTGCAGTGATATTTTCTGTATTTGGTTATCATACGAAAATGTAAAAAGAAAGTCAGCTGATATTACACATATTTCTAGTAACAAAGTATACAAAAACATTATGTAACAAAACACAATGGTTTTACGACGAGTTACGAGACAGCAAACAGAGATAAAGTCTAAAAATATTTTACTTTGCATGCAATCAATGTACACCCACTAAACGGTTATCTGTGAGTTAGGAAAGATGACAATGTTGCCACGGCCCACTTTCAAAACGGGATCTTTGGCCCAATATTGTCTTTACTATATAAGCTACTACTATTGAAGAGTTCTTTCATAATTCGTGTACTTTCTTTCAGGATGGATAGAACAAAACCTAACCTTATTTAACTGTATCAATGGTATGTAATTATTACTTATATGAAATAGTCTATAGATTCTATTGACTAACGATAAAAGCAACAAATATTTAGTTATCATTTTACTTTAGTCCCGACAGCATGGGACTTTGTACGATGCTCCTTAGAACATTAATCAAACGCAAGACTGGAAGTAGCATCATCAATGACAAGCGACTAATACACTGTCTTAATGCACTTCCTCACTAATCTAGGTAATAAAAACCAATTAAGCGGACACAGTAGTAATTAATGACTCTACTTAATTATGTCGACTTTATTAATATGTAAACAGAATTATCGCTACAAGTAAATGCGAGAGTTAAATCATCCGTCCAAATGTATGCCGTTTCATTTCATTACTAACCACAGATAACATACACTTTAATATTTAGGTCTATGAGATTAACTAAAAAGTTCCGAGACGCAGTTCATCTTATAATGGCGACCTGTGTTTGCCAAATAAATTCTGTATCTTTCCATTTGTACTAGATTCCTATTGAATGTCTGTAGATGTACCTGCGTACGACAAAGCATACCTAACATACAAACAAAACAACAAATCAACTTGTCTATTATTTTAGAACTATTGAAAGTTTCCCATTCAATACTTCTGTGTAGCTCATAGTTAAGATTACAGAACGAGAAAGTTTCATATGTATAACTTCTTTGTGTAAAACCAGCTTTATACGCACTAATGTATACAAAAACAATGATTAAAACACACTCGGCTTTTAATTTACTTCCACATCAGCTCGTCCGCCATTCCTTGCACGTTGCAATTCTTCATTTCCATTCAGACAGCGAGTGGGTTGAAACATTCACAAGATAAACAAAATCAATTAACGAAAGTAGTTGTTTTATTGAGGTACACCTACACAAACCGGTCTATGTTCTGGACCCACGAAAGGAGTCTAAACATGCGACTTTTTCAACAAACATTCATCCATCCATCTCGCCCTGCCTCGTGCCGGCGGCCATTGGTGCGAACGGGCTAAATGATGAATGGAATGCCGCTCCGGAATCTTGGGAGACTCGGCTTACATCGCGACAGTCTACGTGCACATTTACAGCATTTGCCAACGGATGACAACTTTGATATATTGTGCAAAGGTCCTGCTAGACAAAATAAGTAGAGAAAGAACAGATACATACGATTACTTATGTCCTCTTGGCTGAATACAAGCTTTAGCTTTACTAGTTTATTATTGGTGACAGGTTGCTAGATAAATTTATTCCATCCTTGAGCAAAACGTGACAATTAGGAAAGATATTCTTCTTTCTACACTCGTTACTTGCGAGTGAAATATTCAATGATGTTTTGAACAAAACATTCTACTTGGGTATTGATGTGTTGAAATTAGAACACTGAGTAGCTTTCATGGGAGTAATTAGTTACCTTTCTCTTACATGATTTAGTGTGATAATAAATTATAACAGACCGTCTTGAACCTAATCCTCATGTTTCAATACAAAAACAATAAGACAAACCCTTTACATTTCTTCCCAACATCACACTTACAATCTCGACTGATGTTCCCCAGTCGTACAAGTGTTTGCTCAGAGAACAAGGGACCTCTGTCCCTCCCAACCAGTTCCTGACCCTTGTTCGTCCCGGATGTCTTCACTGGACACTTGTCTTGAAGTGTCTTTGAAGTGTGTTACCCCCGGTTAACGCTAACAGGGCTTTAGTCACTAAGTAAAACAATGCTCTTGTTATATTGTTAGATTTTTATGTACTAATACTGTTAATCTTGCGTTTCAGCATGCAAAATATAGCATACGTAGCGACTGAGTCACTAAAGGGTGGATATTATCTCGAGTTATAGCTAGTAGTTAGTTAGTTAACTTAACCTTTCATTAGTTGTAACATGCCTTAGTTTGACAAAGGAGATTGCTAGATTACTGCAGTAACTGGTGATGGGTTTCCAACATATAACTCCATATGAACCATAAATGCGATAGGCGTTAAGCTTAAAGATCTACTATTCTTTAAATCCTAGTCAAAGAATGGGATGCAAATGTCTTTTGTTAACACACCTAGCCCCTGAACCCCGCAGCGTGTGGGCAGGGGTGGAAAGAGCATTGAAGCGTAAAAGTCAGTCCCTTTTGACCATTAAAAGTCGTAACTATTCAAGATTTTGTTGCGTTGTTTATAGATATACATATACTATGAATACTGTCTTAAACCCTAGTTAAGGGATACATGTATTTCTAGGGCCCGTTGCACACAAAACAGCACGGTTGAGGCAAAATGGCGACGGGCCCGCTTTCACCAATTCTCGTGATCGGCTCGCACGATCGTCCTAAATATCGCGTGCATTCAATTACCGCTTTATCTCATAGACTAAGGTCTCAGCATGAGGCCCCCGTGCAATTAAACCGACTCCAGTACTAGATGCTAAATACCCGACGTTTCAAACTGTGGGAAACGACAAAATATCTAACAATGGTTTAACTTTCTTCTGGGAAGTGGTGAAATGTGTACTATGAGTACTGTTAATTTATTCTTGTTATTGTGTGTTACGGGGAAAAGTGCAGTTGTAGCTAGTTATAGTGAGAAAGTGCTTTCGAGTTTAAATAGTAATTTGTACAGCTTATAATTAATGATTTATATTATAATTTAAACGTTTAAATCGTTTAAATTGTAAGGCTAATACATAGAGAATTAATGTCATCATTTTAAGGAAAACTAACTGAATAGTAGGTCACAATACATGAATCACTTCAATCATCTCGATAAAAATAATATTCAATGTACAAATCGATTAAGACGCAATAACAAAGGAATTATTGTATAACTAAAAAATGTATGTATACGTCCGAACATTCTTACATACAGTATCAACAATGAGAGGAAACATTAACATACGTCACTTAAGCACAATAGCAAAACGTATGTTCATATCGCATAAGTATTTAACATCTTTATGACATATTGTGGCGAGATTTTCTATTTCACAACATGGCATAAAAAGTGAAAACGACTGCCATAAGATTACTACTCTATTGTACCGAGATAATCTGGGATCTTAATGTGTTAGAGTAAGTTACTTTTTTTCTTTTGATAAGTGTTATTTTGGTGATTATTTTATTGCTAAAAAGGATGTAACTAACTAATGGCTGAAAGGTTTATTTCGATGACAACTTAGCTACCTAATTTCTTAATTAGAAATAGAACAATACATACGTTATATAACACTAATTTTAACGATTGATAACTATTCAAAGCAGTAAATTTCGATTCATATAATACGTTGAGATAAAATTAAAATAATTACTGAGACCGAGCATTGCAAAGTTATAAATAAGATATAATTTATTAACTTAACAAAACCAAGATGACACATGAAATTGTATCAACTTAGTTTTTTTTTATTTTAAGATTATCCACGCGAATGACAAAGAATCAAGAATAGTGCGGCCGCTGCACTGACCGATAAAATAAACCGGACCGGCATCCTGTCACAGGATGTCAGATACCGCTGTGGGCGAAGATACACGATGATTCCAGCCATGACTTATTAATAGCTATCCGTCTGTCTGCAGCGTTACATGTACACTGCCATCTAGGTGACACAGAAATAGTTATTTGGAATATGTCAAGATTCTCTATGGTTTTATTATATGGTGTGTGATTTTCATCCGATTTTCACTAGATATTAGCAATAGACGCAGAGTAATTTGCCTAATTCAAGAAATAAAAAAGAAAAATATTCCTACAATGTTTTTGGTCTAACCGAAATTTATTTCGACAAGACACCAATGTACAAGCTTACTTTAGTAACGGTACAACATTGGAGCCTTCGAACTTAACTGTAAATCGAGATATTGGGCAATTAGAAATATAATCGAATAACAAAAGGTTACATCAGTAGACGGGCAATTTAGTCCGATTCCAATCGAAGGGCAGCCTCCAAACAAAGCCTTTTGGAATAGCTTCGAAACCTCTAGACAAGTCATCCATCTTATTCCGATCAGGCCCTAGGCATCCAAATAAATGAATTTAAATCACCGCTCGATAACCGCGGGTATCGTATATATTTGGCTATTTTAAGGTGTTTATATTCAATGAGAGAGCATTTCACAGAATTCTGTTTAGATAATGGCCAGGCGCTTTGGAATCGTCAATCATCGAGGGATGGGCGGCTTTAAGCTCGAGTTCCGCTCAACTCTTATCGACAAAAAAACAGTACCGAATTCCACGACAGGTCTTTGGCTCTCACGACCGACGCCGCCGCCCAAGCGTTTTTTTACGCGCACAAAATCAACAATCATGCACCAGACTAATTTCGTTAACCATCGGACGAGTTTGCTGCTTTTTGGTAAAATGTTAACGTGTTATCTTTTTCATTAGTAAGAATACACAGTGAGAATTTAAACTTATATGTATACCAAATAAAGAATGTACAAATTAAGACAACATTACAATGCATTACATTCAATATTTTCTGTAGTTATTTATTTTAGGCGCATCAATAGTATAATGTCAAATAGTTAGTTACGTATAATTAATATTTTCCATAAGTACACAACAATGCACACAATTACTAGACACTGTAATCGCGCAATGTCATATTATAATATAATATATATTGCAGGACATTATTCTATATATTACTTAGTTACTCTAAAAGATCTCCACTTTTGGTATAAGTACCAAAAAGTACATCGCAACCAAAGTGCATTCTTAACGCCAGCACATGCAAGTACATTCGTTGCGTTCGTTAGTTTGTTTAAACGAGAAGAACAGTTATCATCGGGTGTAGATCTCGTAACGAGCTTGGAACGTGTGTGTTGATTTAAGCACGCGGTCATCTGCTAAATAAAGGCTTTGAACTCGGACTTAGTAAAGTTCTACTTTAAACAAAATGTACTTGGGGTAAAACTGGAGGAGAAATGCTGCAGTACATGTAGATTAAGGTTTTAGACCGTAATGATAGAGATAGTAGCAGTGAGAGATTTCACAGTTTATAATATACACATAAACACTCATTATGCCTGTTTCCCTGCAGTGGGTCGACTACTTCCTCATCCACTCTCGGCGATTAGAGTTACTTCTAACATCGCCCTTTTTTAACATGTCGTCTATCTGATTGTGATAGAGATGACATATCATTTATGTATATCAAAGTTAAGCCAATAACTGGATAAATATGCAAGTAAAGCATATTTCGCAAATATAAGTCGTACATCGTGATGGCCTTTCCATGGAGAACAAAGTGGATGTTATGCGAGGCAATATGCTAAGTAACCTTATCCAATTCATAAAATCAGTACGCCGACTGACCTTTACGAATAGAATCCATTGAACATGCAATATTGCTCAATTATTTGTCTACTTTACTGCCGCTTCTGTACTAATTTTGTTATGATCTTTATTGTTTCGGCCCTGACTCAAAGGGATTACTCTCCAAACGGACAGATGCAGAGGAAATACATGTTTATTTTGAATTTGTGACACGTGATGCAGACATTACTCAACATCTCCAAATGACCCAAATCCACAATTATACGAGTAGACAGCTCACAATAGAGGCTAGCAACAAAATAAACTCTTTCTAAGAGAGCATGAATCAGACAATGTTTATCTTTTAAACGTCTGTCTGAGCATTATTATCAAGACATTCGTTTTATCTCAACAATAATCAACGTGCCAAGTTTTTGGTAAAACATCTGACTAAAATTGTATCTAACTTTTACGTTAGATAGAAAACTTTAGTGAAAGAACTAAGGTAATCTGATGTTCTTAGAACTTTCAGACGAAACAAAGAGGATTATTTAGAACATGACTCTTACATTACAATTATTCATTCCGCTGTGTGAGTCGAGTACTTGATTGTATCACGTGTTAATGTAGTTAGCTATTGTAGAACGAGGACAGGCGGTAAAAGCAACGTTTTATCTCAACAATGTGACAGCATCTCAGATCTTTTTGATGACTTAGATTTAACATACAAGATGAGTGACAATATTTGAGAAACTAGTGCTTACATTTATTTAGGTACTTCCTTATTACTATGGTAAAATTATATTTACTTATAGACTTATTTGGCACCTAACTTAAGACACATAAGACACACGCAATGTACAGAATAGAATCTAAACAGATCGTTACAGGAACGCTACAAAAGACGCTCTATAAGAGCCCTTACACACAAACCGCAAGAACTTGAGTTGATTCCAACGACAGGAAGATCTTAATTTAAAACCGGGTTCACACAATCAAAGGATGTATAGCCAAGAATAAATTATATCGGACGAACGGGGATCAATGTAACCACCAATGAATGTAGGTGGACCAAGTCAATGGGCTTTTGTTTATTAATCCGAACCAACGGGCACGCGACGTTGTATTCGATCGCCAATAACAATCACCTGCCTATAGCAAGACCTTGCAAACGCATAGCAACACAGCAGAATGTAAAACATTTAATCTAAATTCAGCTGAACAATTAAGTGTTTCCTCGCTCCCGAGTGCTGGCATACTTTCACGCGAGGAATTAAAAAAGAAACCCGAAATGAGAGTTTTTAACATCTTTTATGTCGGTTGGTAGGCCACAGCGTTCATATTACCGAATGTCGAGCGAAATGCAAATTCGTGCCATTCGCGCTGCAACGTGACTTGATATGCCGAGTGGGGGGGCGACGACATTCCTAGCTGCCGGGAGGGGGGCGGTCATCGACCGTCCTCCGCCGACCGCGCATAAACTACGCAGTCGCATAAGGTCAACACAAAAGAAGCTGGACCACGAGCGGGCCGTCTCGAGACAGATACCGAGCGAACGGAATGAAAGTACATCAAGAGCCCCGCTCAAAGCTAACTCAAAATCTCGTATCCTGTTCCTGCGAAACCAAAAGCAATTACGCAAAACCAAATCGAATTTAACGTCTCTTCACATATCAGATTACGCCGTACGTTCGTCCATCTCCGGAGCTCCGAACGGCCGGCCTTTGAGGATTAACTGCATTTGATCTTGAAATCACATTATCTAAATATGTTTATGGACCGACCAAACATTGGCGTCATATAATGATAATTGAAATCAACTGATAAAGTAAATAAAAGCACACTTGTAGAGTGAAATATGAGACAAAATTTAGCAAAAAGATAACATTGGTTATCTCGGACTACACGACCTACTTTTATATTGATAATTTGCGATAATAAATATGTTCAACTTCAGTTCTAGTAACAATACATCGTCATGATATACTTAGATTTAAAAACCATACATAATAAAAGTAGATAAAACAGCGTAATCAAAAGGAACGCATCATGATCAGTTATTTTATGTATAATTTAAGTTTCTATGTTTATCTCAAATCTCTTGTGTCATATCCATTAAGTGGTATTAGGTAGTATACATTAAATTAGCATTTTTACATCGCTACATAGTCTATAGCTACAGTATCGTGGCATTTGAATTCAACTGACCATACAATTACGTCATTGAAAAAGTATTCTCCTACGATTACGTTCGATGACTTCATGAGTATAATATTAGCCATTCACGTCGCTCTGTTGTCCGGATGAAGAAGCAGATGCAAGGTGAGCGGTCAGTGTGCATGAGGTCGCGAGCGAGGCATTCAAGTGTGAGGTACTTACTGTCGTATCCCGCGGTATACGCCCAGAGGGAGACCATCGCCAGCAGCCAGTGAAAGAGGAGGCCCTCGATCTTCCAGTAAAGGGAGGGGGTGAGGAGTCGGAGCGGGCGCAGCGCCATGGTCCACACCACGTAAGCCGGTATGCAGTATACGTTGTTGAGGAGCACGAATGCCACCCGGGCCACAAGGCGCGCGTACCGGCTGAAACAGCAGGACATTCGTCGGCGTCCAGGCTACGTTCGGATGAGGATGGAGTGCGAGACACACACACATGAGACGCGCAGCTGCCGAGTCGCGAGGGCTTTCGTCGGCGGGGCCGTGCCGCTGCGCCGCCAATCAAACACACACGGCTACATTCGACGATATTTATTAATGGAATCGTTCGTGGTCACTGTCGGTGGACTGCGAGACAAACATTTCATACACCGATCGACGCAACATTAACTCGTACGAGGCGAGCACACATAGACAGACATATACACAATTTTAATATTACGAGTTCATGGTAAAAACAATACAAAGTTCGTTATGTACCTATGTTATACAACAATATATAAGTAGTAGAATTAAACATGATCTCATTACAATTTATAAAACAACAGAGCGTTCGTTAACAAAAAATAAAATTTAGGATTCGCAGTAAAAATACAATCGATACTTATCATGGATACAAAATGTAGTCTTACACAACTAAATGATTTCATTAACATCGTCTTGTAAAAATTAAATATACACAGTTCCATTCACTTATATAAAATTAAATACGATTTCAGTTCACGTTCTCATCGTGTAAAATTAATACAAAATCGATTCGTTTACATATACATTGTTATAAAATTAAAAAGACGACATGATTTGCCGAAATTATACAAAAATTACAAATATTTAAGACTGTACACTATCTAATATATACAGGGCGGGTGGGCGGTTGGATATGTGGCTAGACGTTGTAGTCGTGCGCCATGAGGCCGTGCACCTGCTCGAGGCGGTAGGCCAGCCGCTGCTTCTGCGAGAACTCGTCCTCCTCCAGCGTCACCATCAGCTGCTCGTTGTACTTGACCGCGTAGCCGTAGAGCACGTTGAGCGCGCTGTTCGTGTTGAACTCCTTGGTGTGCAGCCGCGACTCCTCCGCCAGCATGGCGTTCATGTCCTGGTCCGAGATGGCCGGCATCAGCTTTATGTCCGCGTAGTAGCGCTCCACCCACTCCTTGTACACTGGAATGTCTTTGGCGTACAGCAGCTTGGAGGAGGGCGAGTCCTTGCCCAGGATGTGGTCCGACGTGGAGCACGAGTCCATGAACGTCTGCGCGATCACCGAGAGGCACGAGTCCACCGTGTTGGACTTGTGCACGTCGAACACGAAGTTGGGGTTCTTGATGAGGTTCACCCAGAAGCGCAGCGGCAGCGAGTTGCTCTTCCACGTGTGCACCACCTCGGGGTCCGAGATGGCGTGCTGCAGCGCCTGGTCGTCCAGGAAGTCGAACATGTACTTGATGGCCAGCGGCAGCGCGGAGCCGCGGTGCGCCGTGCTGAAGATAGTCTCGAATAGATCGTCCACGAATTTTTGCAAAGTGCCTTTCGTCGCCAAAAGTCGTGTGAGATATATTTCCGAGACCATTTTGTTGCCGCGCTCCCCTTCCTTGTGGGCGTCCCCGTCGTGGTGGCGGACTAGATGCCAATACTTGAAGCCACCCCCGTGCTCGTACTTGAGTGGGCTGGCAGGAGGACTGGCCGAACCGTATTTACCCCTATTGAGCGTTTCGTACGTATGAGACTTGTCATTCTTCTCGATGCTCGATAAGTTATAAACGGAGCTCTGTTTGGCCACCAGACTGAGACAAGCACCGTCTGGCACTCGGTAATGGTTAAGGGTGTTAAGTTTCCGCCATTCCCCTTCGCACTTGGTGGTGCTGTCCTCGTCGTAGAGAATGAGCCTGCCGCAAGCGCCCGTGCGCCACTCCAGGTCCAACTCGTCTCGGCTCGGACGCTGCGAGTATGGCGTCGCACGGTAGATGGCATCCAGGCATTTCTCCTTCACCTGGCTTATGGTATCGCAGTCTAAGACTTTGACTTGCACGTTTTCTGTTGCCGTTTCTAAACCACTAACGAATACTGTCTGTTGAGATATGGATACGTTCACAGTCATCGGTTTGAAATCAATCGACTGCCTGATGAGCTTCTCCTCGCTTAGGGAATAGCGCGCTTCCGAGGTGATGGCGTCGACGGGCCCCTTGTCCACCTGGCCCTTCATGGATCGGAACAACAGGTAGAGCGGTTCACCTGCGCACTCTCGAAGGAACTTGTACAGTAAGAAGGTGAACCAAGCGCTCAACATCTTCTCGGCGACGCTCTCAGTGCGCCGGAGCAGAAGCTTGGGGTGGCTCTTGCCCTCCATGCACTTCTCGATGAGCTCTGCCAACAGCGTCTTCAGCACATCGGTGCAGTACTCCATCTTACTCTGCAGAGTCACCATTATCAGGGAAGCTACGTTAACACGATCGCGCATCGAGAAGTACCTATTGCTTTCTAACGTACGAATAAATAATAATAGGAATGTTTTATTCAATATCAGTTGGCCGAACATTTTCAGACCCTTTTCTTTTCTAAGAAGCTCTGGTATTTCCCACTGTAGGACGGCGTGCTCGTCGATATTGGGGAACAATATCTTCATGGCATAAGTGCGGTAGTCCAAGAAGGGTATTCCACCCGTCACATCGCCAGTTAAATCCGTCATTTCAGTCTGAAGTTCGGCGAATGCCTCCTTGCATTCGGCGGCCACTCTTAACTCTAGAATATCCATTTGTTCTTGCATATTTTTCAAAACTCTAATATTTTCGGTTGACTTTCGTCTATACATAATAAGAAACACTACAAACACTAATATCAATATGACTATGCTAGCTATGACACCGAAAAGCACTGGCTTACCGATAGCCCCCTGAAGACCGGCTTGTGACGAGTAAGACAACTTGCCAATCTTGAAAGTGAGCGCGCGGCCCACCCTCACCACCACCTCAGGGGTATCTACGCCATCGGGCAGCTCGTCTCGCGACGGAGGGCGACAGGTCAGCTGATGCCGCGACAGTGACGTCACGTTACATACGCTTTCTCCAATCCTTACTTCTACATCGTTCTCCGTGCAAGCGATATCTAAATGTTGGCCATTGATTGTCAAATATTCCGATTTGTAATACTTTATGTCCTCGTCAAACTTGTCGTATACCGGGTCAGGGTAGAGCAAAAACGGTGCATTGTTTTTGGTTGTCAAGTTTTGGACGGTTTGCACATCATCCATGTTAAAGCCATACTCTAGCTCTAATGGCCTGTCGGGGTCCAGGTTCAAGCCAGCGCTCTCGATTCCTGGAGATTCACATATAAGATGAGTTTGGAAATCTACTCTATGACACGGGGCAATATATGGCCGATTATCATGGTATACGTATATTTGAGGGAACTGAATAGAATGGAAATTTTTGCCCAACACTTTGATGTTTATACCACCAGATGGAATGCCTTTAGGCTGCTTTGGCTGAGACGATGGGCCAGATTCTACTGAAAACACCATGGGGTCTTCCACGTAATCGAACTTTTCTCGTTCCAAAGTTCTCCAGCCATTATCAAAACGCATCCGCAACGTGCCAGACTTCAACTGATAAGAGTGACTAGTTCTACAAATAGCCTCTTCGTGAGTCACTGATAATATGGCACACGGCAAGTCGTCTATGAACGCTTGAATGTTGCTCCCCGCATTGAGATATTCTCCGGTGATGCGCAACTTGGTGCCTCCAGACTGCGGGCCAAACTTAGGCTGAATAGAAGAAATGCGAGGATTCACAAATGCATAGTGATGTTTGGATTCTCCACGGTAATCTGCCACTCTTACAACTACTGGACCATCTCTAGGTACTTCTTCACCGGGACCATCAACAGTACAAACGATTCGACGGGTTTTCACATACAATTCAATAATTGGTTGGCATTTGATGCCCGCTATTGTGACGCCATTATAAATATCAGATATGTTTCGTCCCAGATTTATTCCTTCTATCGTTATGTTGGTTCCTCCGTCCCAAGGTCCTAATTGAGGTCTAAACGAATGTATTTCGGGGTTAGGACAAGTTTGGGTGCGATTCAACCACACGCTGGGGACTGCGCACAGTTCTTGCACTTCGCATCTATCGGCACCCTGGCACCAGCCACATCCGAACTTCTCAGGCAGAGCTAAACACATTCCACAGTTGTCAGCCATATCGTTGCATCGGTATATCAAAATATGAGTATTGTCAGGATTATCCAATGGCTTCGATCCGCCCCAAATCACCGCGAAAGATGCTGTAATGTTCGGCGCCCGTGAAGTGTACGTGAACTCCACGGGTTCGCAATAGATCGTGTCCGCCAGTAACTGAGCGTTTACATGCGTAACGCGGCCTTCGATATTGAATTGGCATACAAAGCGCGTTTGGACGATAAATTGCCCGATTATATGAACCTTAACTTTAATGGCTTTCTTTACACCGGAAGGTACTAAAATCTCGTTCGTGCCATCGGAAGTAGAATTTATAGTCGGACAGAATGAGGGACCGGAACGGTAGCTGGGGCCGATTCTACTCACTCCCGTGACAAGGATATCGTTTCTGCAGTTCTCAGCTGTATCGTGGGTGCAGCGGTGGCCATCGACACACCAGTCGCAAGGGAACGAAGAGCTTACGCATTGAGTACACGAGCTGTACGTATTGCAATCGAAGAAAGTGAAATTAGTGGCAACAAAATCAGGACCTTGCGTGGTCCTTACGGATAGTTTGGCAGTGAAGTGATGCTGACCAGCTGGAATAGGCGGAAGAGTATCAGTTCGCGGAGTAGTACAATTAACACCGTAAGGTTTTCTAGTAGCGTTAGTTATCAACATACGATCTAAAGCTGTAAATGCACATAGGAATTGCCCGTCAAGGGTGGGTAAATTTTCTATAACTAAGTCTAAAGTCCTTGCCGTAGTACGCTGCAACTGATTCGGAGTAACTTGAGTAATAGTAGTGCAGCGACCACTGCGGTACGAAATCCAATAAAGAGGGTCCTTCGCTGCCTCCTGGCAGTCAGATCTAAGACTACACTTATTCTCTAACGAACACCAGCCACAGTAAGGGTCCTTGGCGCCGAGACACGTTAAACAGTTTTTATACACACTGCACTCTTGCACTTTCACTTTTGACACATTGCGTTCAGTCATCACGTACAGATGCATCATCTGAGTATCAAAGAAGAGGTCTTTGTTCACCGCCGATCCTTCGTCGACCACGATGTCACCATATTCGAAGGCAGACGTGGCGCTCTCCACGACGATCTTCTTCAGGTGGCCCTTTGAGGTTCCAGCGAACACCACCGTGTAGTCACCGGTCGAGGTGGCAGCCACGGCCGTCAGGCGCACGTTGAACACGGCCACAGGCACGGCTTCCACGGGCTGCTCTCCGCCCAGCGGCGTGTTCACATCTAGACCGCAAAAGTCTTCGCTGATAGTCTGCAGCTTAGTCCCGATGCAGGCGTGAGACGGTGAGATGAAGTCCAGGCCACGAGAGCCGTTCCCACTGAAGCAGGTCTTGATGTTTTGCATGAACTTTCGGCGAATGGCTTTCAACGAGTACACGCACAAAGCTGACAGGTTTGAGGGAGTGTTCGTGTTGATGGCTTTGCTTTGACTGAAAGCGGCGAACAGAACGTCATCCTGAGCGGTGATCCCGAGCTCTCCCGCGAGCACGGAGCCCGCCTTTCCTACGAAAGCTGCTTGAACTAGATTATAACCGAAGTTGCCGCCTCCTTCGCCGGTGCACGACATGGGAATCTCTGTATAAGAATAGTAGTTCTCGTCGTCGTGGCACACCCTCACAAGCTTGCTGTAGTACATGTCGGATCCGACGGCCCGCAGCTGCGTAGTCAAGAAGTAGCTGAATCCCTCTGAGCTGAAGCCGTACACGTACGTTATCGGGTACCGTTCTCTAGATAATGAGTTGATGAACATCCGCGTGCCCGTGGTGACTGCCGTTTTCGCTATCTGGAACAAGCGGTCGTCTTCAAGCGACCGGCTGCTGACGGTGGGCACTTCCGAGCGATAGGCCGAGTTGTCCGTGAAGGTGACGCCGACGTACATCACTTGGGTCATGGGTGGGTTCGGAGGGCCCGGCGCGATGAAGGCGACCGTAGACGCGTTCGCAATGTTGGCCACCACCGGTTCTCGCAATTGTCGGACATCCTTCGAGATGTTGTGCAGGTTCCGGACCGAGCAGAGGCCTTGCAGCACTGAGCCGCACGTGATGAGCCGGCTGTTGGCGTAGTCGATCACGAGCGCCTTGTTAACGTTGTCGGTGGGTTTCTTCACATCAGGTAAGCAGTCGAAGGTGCAGGAAGCAGAATCGTTGACGGGACCGGTGAGCACCGACTGCGCCAGTTCCAGGTCCGGGGACAGCTGATATATCTTGTTGACGGCTCCAACGTAGACGCGGCCCGTGTTGCGGTCCACCACCAGATGGTTGAAGCTGGAGCCGGCGGACGGAGCGGGGTCCGCGAAGGTGCGCACCACGTCGGGCAGGGCGCACACGGCCGCGCACCCCGCCGACACCACCAGCAGCACCCGCCACATGGCGCCTACCGCGGCGCCGCCGTCTCCGCGACTCCGGCAGCGGCCCGCCGCCACGGCCCCGGCGCCGCGCATCTGCAACGGCGACACAAACCTCAGCGCACTGGCCGCGCCGCCGCTCCGCTCGCTCACCCCGTCGCAATCGCACCGCTCGACGCCGCCGCTGCTGGCGGGCGACGACAAGCCCCGTCCAAACTCAACTCTCGTTACCTAACACCGAATGAATCATCCCCAAGGGAACTGTTACATGTACATGAGAAACGTTACACACGATCCGCGCGGCCACAGCGTTGGCTAGGAGAGGTCGAGTGCGATCGGAGCGAATTCCGCGAGCGAAGCGAGGATGCTCGTCTGCCGTGGGACGACTCTTTCCTCGCGCATCATATTCGCAAACGCATCCACTTCTAATGCTCAATTATGTTACGCAACTGGCATGAACCATATCAACTTTGACAATAACCAACGTTTCGATGCGAATATGATTACGGCCACATAAGTACAAACCTATTGAGAAGCGCCATCGCGACTGATACGAGAATAACCATGAGTGGAAGCAGACCGCGGCTGACGTAGCAGCATCCAGAGGCGAACAGCAAATGGCAATGGAAGAGCTCGGCGCTCGTTATCTCTCGGATCGATTATGACGCAGACACAAACAGGTTAGTACTAGGAAAGAGCCTCCACGGAGACGAGGACGCGGTCAGTGCACTGTCACAAGTCACACGCCGACGAAAGCCTCAGCAATTACTATCCATTCAGGATCAACAAAAATAAACAATAACCAAGGGTCACAGAAAGAATTGGCATGCTGTTCGAACGAGGGTATGGATATGGCTCAGCTAAGTATACACATAAAGGGACAAACTAATACTTTAGGTTGACACCATCGACTAGCTTTACATGGATGAATGAACACAAATACGATTACTCACAAAATATCCATAGCGCTGGATGAGTTAGTTGCTGCGTTCACTTCGATTTCTGTTACTCTAGTAGCGTGCATGTGGTATTTTCGTGTAGGCGCACTTTCATAATGCGCGTACCGGAGTTCAAACCCTGCAACAACAAACAGACCTATTTGAAGCCGGCTCAATCGATCGGCTCCGCGCGCTCGCCCGACGGACGGATAACGCGTCGCGGCCGCCACGAGCCCGGCCTTTGCACATCATTATTCCACAATCATGCCATGGCAATTGGTACGTGACACAAATACTCAGGCTTACCAGTTTCATACAACACCCACATCGCAATCATCCACCTACACGTAATGAACCGACAATAAGCCCATCGCATAACTTGGTTAAATCAGCGTCGAAAAGGTTGAACCCATAGAAATCATAGCGCACGGAATTGATACAGGCAGGCGCAATGACTTTTCGCTTGCTATATTGACTCAAGGTAATGGCGAATGAAGGCAAGTCAATATAAGAATCACCGATTTCCTAATAATCCGTGTACGTTACATCTTCTCACTGAATACCAAACTACTAATTTTAAATGCACACTAAGCAATCCACTAACCTGAGCATCCGAGATCTCAGAAGAATATGAAATGAAATCCTTTGGAATCCAAAATGAATGAAACAACACACTACACTAGAATTTCACAGAAATATTATCATATAAAACACTGTCACTGTTTCTAAATGCAATATATAAATACACTTAACTACACAACGTTCTAATCACAGCATTTTTTTAATAAATTGACGAAATATGTCCGGCACTGCACATAATCCACTCCGACATACAACGGCGACCGTCCGCTGCCGTGGAATGAAATGAAATTTTCCCTTTTCAAACGAATCCGGTTGGAAGCCACCGAAGCAGCATGAAGTTTGCTGCGCAGACTCCTAGAATTGGAATTTGCGCCGCTAGGAGGCGGTCTAATCGAAGTGCGTTCAGAATACCAATTTTCAATAGAACACCGTTCAGAATATACATTTAAGATATTAAGGGGCTTACACACTATTTCAACATTACATCTATATAGTTGCGCCCGATTCTTAATAGAGTAGTAGGCCAGGAAATGTCACTTAGAATTGAATTAACTTGCAAAAACTCGAAAATAACTTGCACGTGAACTGAACTACTTTAACTGAAGTACTTTAATTCACGTTTCTAAACTACTAAATAAAACATTGCAAAAGAAGAACTTTTTTTTCTTTTTTAACATTAAATTCAAAGTCATGCCCATACCACAGAAGCACCAACATTTGTATTAGTCCTTGTTTAATTTTATGTCAAAATCGTACTCTTATGCGTACTCTTCCTGAACTCTTCCAACTCGATGCAATAGGATCTTTTGGGATATTACGAGCCCCGCTGGTATTGAGTAGTTTCATCACGTTACAATAAATTAATGTACATTTGTATCTATATTATTAATTTCACATCTTTTACTGTAATAAAACTTGGTTGTACATAGCCAGTAAAAATCAGTCCTTAAGTTGAAATGGATGGAAAGTACAATTCTTAGGCTGGTACATCGATATAATGCCCTTGTTCTAGACTTTATGATAAATGAGACTTAAAGAAGTAGGTAATTAGAATTTGGACGATTGACTAAAACCTTTTGTCTTGTATTAAGAATGTCCGTTTGAAGATTTTCATAACATCGAAGAGATTAAAGCAGGTGTAAGTAAATGAAGAGCTAATGTAGACCCAAGTATTCGGATATTCCCCAAAATTTCGTCTTGCAATCTTCAAGATAATAGAAAAATTCTCATAGCACTAGCCACATTTAAACAAAGATATCAGATGTGTATAGTACGAGTAAGTTCGTCGTAAGTCAGTCATTTGAGACTTGACTCTGGTGAGGTTCCATTCAGTGGTTGAGTTCGAGTATGTGCCAACGCAAGATTTGATTCTCTATCTAAATTTTCGAAATTAAAACTAGGTATATATTTTGCAAAGTGCACCCACTGCGATGTGGCAAAATATCATTAACAAATTAATTTATTCCTCGGAATAAATAGAAGTCAGCGCATAAAAATGACGACTTGGTTTGCCATCTTACACATTGGGTATTGACATGGAGCAATCACTTGGTTGGTGGTACTGACTATGTTATTGAAGTGTTTTGACATTGCACGGAATCCAGAGATAGAGACCTCCATACTTGCAAAGATAGACCTGTGACTACTTCCCAAGGGAAGGTTACGTAACTGTTTGTATTATTTTTTTCTGTAAATAGGTAGTAACACATTTTTTTATTTCTCTGTTGCCACTTAAAAAGGTTAAAATTAAAATTTCACTATTTGAAGACTTTTAAAAATTTGTAATACCTAATTGGCCATATAAATTAAATTATATAAAATATGACATAGGTGCTTTAAATTTAAAATTAATTGCCTCATACATACCCTACACGACCAATATTCCTCGTGTGATGGCCAGATTTAGTTTGTCCATCTCCGCAACTGCAAATATATATCAATACATATATACATAATTTGTCAGGACTGATACGGATATGTGAGCAAAGGGGAGTGATGTGTATGTATCTATAATATATACATATATTTATAATATAGCGCTGAATAACTGAGTTTTTTTGTAAAATATTATTTATTCGGTTGTTATTAAAAATTTATTCTGATAACAACAAGGCTCTATAATTTCTAAAAGTAAATCCTGATAAATATGTTCTTAAAAATTATAAATTTTGCTCACTGATCAATACTGAAGTAATCGATTTTTCCCATGCTTTATGCGCTAACGTATAATGCTGTTACTACGTAAACATAAATATATTATATAATTGGTTTAAAATTAAATTTTATTGTATTATTGGTAGTAGTGTGTCTGTCCTTAACAATAACTTAACCTCTATAAATTGATGGATTGAAAAGGAACGTCAAAGTGACATATATGTAGTTATAAAATATAAGAATTATTTTAATTTATAAACTAAAATCTATTTTATAATAAATAAGCCACGATGGCCTCTCTGTATAAAGTTTCGTCTGTAGCATTACGTACTTCAAGAAACCTGCCATGCGTAGCAAAGCTAGTGAACAAATGCAATATCTCAACTACGAGAGTTGTTGCGGTAAGTTTTATGTTGCATAATCATCACCGGCTGATGATAACTTATGAACTCTTAGATAATTCAAATCATTCCATTAATAGCTCTTAATTAGTTAAGACGTGCCTGTTACAATTGTAATCGTAATAGGTATTTGTTAGATTTGGGATATAAAGTTTGTTCTTGCATTTTAAATATGGTGAGTGTGTACTGTAATATTAACACAAAAAGCTAATGTTTTTAACTATCAAAGCATGCAAATAATAAAAAAATACCATTAAAAAGTTAAGAAATTTATTACATAGTACATTTTATTTACAATTCCTTTAATAATCACCAATCTTATCTTGTTGAAAGCTCTTGAGATTTTGAAAGGTTATTGTAATTCTGACTAAAACTTACAAATAATTTAACATGTTTAGGGCAACAAGTATACAGTGGTTTAATAATTTCTATATTTCTTAATTTATAATTGTATTAAATTATGAGTGCTGTGAACTTGAACAATATAAAATAAAATACACTGCTAATTAATCATCCACATGTTGTCAAATACATTTACTTCCTTTTTATACAACCACATTGTAAATTTCATCAATAGGTTATGTGAATGTTTATTTATAATATAATATATATAATAAAAAAGTAAGACTAATAAAAAAACTTCTTACTGACCTTCATAAAAAATATATATATAATATATTAATCTGATTTTTTAAGTAAATTAATCTGATGGTAAGGTTTTCTACTATGAGTAAATATTCCTCAAAGATTAATGGAGCGAAGTTCAAGTATGTATGTATTTGATATCTACATATTGTATTGATATCTACAAGTCTGATGATTTCATAATCATTATAAGCTAGGATTAGCCATCTATATAGATAAAGAATTCTATTTTAATATGAATAACAAAGTTGTATGTTTTAATCAGTGTATACACATTAGTTATGTCATAAATATATAATATATAGCATGTGCATAATACAAATGGAAATTTATATCAATTTGTCCTTTAAAATTTTCCTTGTAATTAAATACCAATAAGACTTGGTCACTTATAAACTTGTATGCAGTTTTACTCAATCAATACTATCTAGCTATCAGGCTTGAGTGCTTTCCATTGACTTGTGAATTTCCTTAGCAATTACAATTTACTCCATATAGCTTTAACTATTATTAGTAGGGGCCGGCCTAATAAGACATAATATAACAGTCAGATAGATGCTATATTGAAAAAAGTGACGTTAGGAGTACCTATAACCGCCGAGAGTGTATGAGAGGATGTATGAATATCAATGAAGCGAAAGTGGTCTGTCAGGATCGGGACAAATGGGGATCCGTGATCTCTGCCTACCCCTCTACAGGGAATCAGGCGTGATGTGTATGTATGTATTATTAGACTCTGTTTTGTATGGTTCTTATATACATACATATATTCAAGTGTCAATGTCCTTAATATGATAGGCAGAGATATTGATTCCCCACCTGGAATGATCCTGACAAATTCAATATCACCCTCACATTAACCATCTCTTGTAAACACACTTCCTTAATACACAAACTCTCTTACTTGTTCCACTTGCTTAGCATCCACTTAAATAACACATTGTGTCATACTTTTTTGTTGTCAAAAACCATAGTTTTGGTTTTACTTACATTCAACTCCATACTCTTTCTTTTAGAAGCATGTAATGCCCAATATCTCCTGCAACTCCACTGACTATGCAGGCAACACTTAATCGTCAGCATACAAGAGGCACTTAATAACACTTGATGATGTACTTATGTCATATCTCAAGTCTGAGAAATCCTAAATATCACATTGAAAGTTTAATTCACTCTAAGCCATATTAACCAAATAGCTATTACTATACATGCTGGCTAATGTCATAAAGGCAATATAAAAATAATTCTGCATCAAAAGTCATCAAATCATTGTGATAGGCATACTATTGTTTAGGATACTTACAGACCATAAATTATCTCTTAGTCACTTCTCCAAATCAAAGTGCACATAGCATTAAATGATAAAATGACACTTTCTAACACATATTTTTTCCATGAGTTAAAAGTGTGGTTAAATTAGGAACCTCTTTTATCAATAAATAATTTATCCAATGCTCCTAAAATTGAGATACTGCCATATTTGCAAACTTTGAGAAAATTTTGACTATGTGTATCCTATTTACGTATATCATATTAAAAAATATAGAGGTTACATATTAAAGGAGAATTGGGTATCTTTTTTAAAATACACATTTATAAAACACCATTCTCTACCGTATGAAAACAAAAGCAATTATAATTTGTTATTTATAAAGTTTTTGCTCTTTTCCCTGTTTAACAATTTGCTAGAAAAAACGAGAAAATCTTTAGACAAACATAGAAAGGTCCTTTGTGTAAAGCGAACCATTCATGCAAGATAGAAACCACGTGTCCGTCGTTCAAGTAATTATAAACTCTAACAAAACGTAGCTAAGAAACATAATTCTATAAAACCGTTACCTGACTGTTAACCCTTAGAAAGAACCAAAGTTAACCTAACCAGTTTTATCACAGCATTCGCGACGAGCGGACCGTTAGTTCAGTTTATAGAGAGACTAGTAGAATAATCTAAATAACCACGTAGGTTAAAGTGATTTAATAATATCGTCTCTAAGCTACATGTTTCTATAATTCAAAGAGACAACAAACCATAGAGTAAGAACAAAATCAAAATTATAACAAAAAATATCAAAATCTCTCCAGTATTTTTATAATAAAATTTACAAAAAACCCAAAAAAAATACACTCCTTTTTCATTTAGTAAAAGCGGCGAGGGCCGCTCGCTTTTCGGTGAAAGTACGCAAAATTATTAGTGTGGATATTATTTGAGAGGACGTCGAAATGGCTTGTACAACATGTCTTGGTGGCGGACGCAATGTCCGAACGGTAAGTACCTCATGTAAATGAACTTGCACGGCGTAAGAAACCGCTAAGATATGTGTTCTTTAGTTACCATTGACCTACAGGCCAGATACCTCTCACTAATTGCTAAAAAGTTCGTCGAAAAAAGTTCTGTTATTGAGGGGTTTCTGCTGTGATTTTAGAAGCTTTTTAATCGGTGGCAAAAATACAAATAATTTGATAAAAAGTTAATATAGTTTATATTTTGTAGCAAATTTTTATTTCGTATTTGCTTTAATTAGTTTGGTTAACTTTAGTAGGCTTATGCATGTTGCACAGTCAGTTTCGTATATCGTTTTTAGAATCGTAAATATGCTTATTCTACCGTTACTTGATTGCTTATTATTTTGCACAGGTAATATTGTAATTTAATTTAAACGTTGCAATATTTCTAAGAAAGACGTGTCATTTCAGGGATCCTTTAAAACTGTAAGACTCTGTTTTGTATGCTTTGATCATCACAAACGCTGGATAACTTTTCTCTTTGTGTTTTATTTCTCTATTTTTATGAGTCATAAATCCATATCATACAATCTTTTACTACTAGATATACCTGAACATTAAAAATGGATAGAAACAAACAAATACCACTCCATAAATTCCCATTCGTTGTTCGAAGTTATGATACATAAAAGGCAAACGATTTTAGAAAATGTGTTTTTTATCTACATAGTTACTTCAAAAGTCACCTTTTTCACATTGCTTACTTATTCGTCATACAGTTTAAGAGGACGATTGCTATGTAAACATTCTTCCACCTTACCCATATTATTAAAGATAGCGTGACCTATATTTTATTGACATACAATTAACAACTAAGTTTAGGTGCATTATTTTGTATGTACATTTATTTGCGTAAATTCACACTTAGAGACACTTATTCTTGGATTGTGTCCAATAGATTACTTTCGAAATGTACCTTCGTCCCTTCGTGAAGAGTTTTTGATTCTAAGTCATAATAATTTGAGTATTGCTCAAGTTTCACTTATGTCATATAGAGATACTTTTAACTTGTTAATAGTTACTCTATACGGATCGAAGATTTCGAAGCTTTGCCACCGAAACGATCAAATCATTATTTTAGCTTTACGCTTATTATATCCTGGTTTCAATATTATTTTATCCAAAATATTAATCTATTGCATCATTTCATAACTCTACATACAGTTAAGAATCATTACTTTTCAATATACGAAAAAAACATCACAAATTTCCTGTTTTTTACGGCAGTAAAATTAGCAATCCTTACTGTTATATTCATTTTGTTTTGGGTCACATTTCAAACGTATTTGGTTCAATGATTGTGGACTCAATGTCTGTCGTATGTAGGTATTCTGAATATTTCCACTGCCTTTATTTATTCCATGTAAATATTGCAGACTTTGCGTGATAAACAAATAACAAACGACTGATAACCCGTTTGACTTGATATCAAATGGTAACTGGGTAGCAAATTTTAAAACAACACACCTATTCAAGCGAAAACATGTTTTGGCAAAGATTATATCTAAAATAATGTTATGTAACTAATCCCGAGCGTATCAGGAACTTGATTATAATGTTACCAGCTGCCTAAATGGATATTATACATCACTACATTGTACGTCGTTTTTTTGTCCCTACGTCCCTTTATATGCTTAAATCTTTGAAACTACGCAACGGATTTTGATGCGATTTTTTTAATAGATAGAGTGATTCAAGAGGAAGGTTTATGTGTATAATAACATTCATTAAATAGCCAGAAGTGCGAAGCCGGAGCGGGTCGCTAGTATACTATAACGGAAGAATTTTCGGATATTATTGGGTGAAGCTCTGGGGGTGTCACAAAGGTTCCTGGCAAATGCTCGCTTTATTTTATAACTATCCTAAAAAGGGAATAATTAATAATCATTATTGTTGTACCTACATATATACATACACATCACGCCTGATTCCCTGTGGAGGGGTAAGCAGATCACGGATCCCTATCTGTTCCGATCCTGACAAACCACTTTCACTTCATTGACACTCATACACCTCCTCATAGACATTCGGCGGTTATAAGTACTTCTAACGTTGTGAAGAGATGCTAACCTTACTTATTATATCTAACCTAATCGGTTTTAAAGATTTTATCCCAGTAACGTTAAACAAAATATAAAGCATATGTTATTCTAAATTTATTTTGTATAGTACAAAGTCTATCGAGTTAATTGAAGCACACGAGAATAGGTCGACCTCCTCTGCGATGTTGACAGAGTGACACCCTCCTGTACAATGCATTTTTAGAAATCACGTAAGCTGTCAAAGTAGATATGGAACTGGTGATGAGACTATGAATTTGTCACCACAGCTAGCCCTGTTCGAGGTGGTCATACTATAATTAGACAAACAACATAAGACAACAAACAATTACTCTATATTTTTGTATATGGACAAGCATACCTCTTAATTCTCACTTTCATACAAAGAAATGGTCAAATGTGTAATTATACATATACATAATATGCTATTCTGAGATTATCTTCACCCTGAATATCATCATCAGCCTATTGTAATCCACTGTTGGACTTAGGCCTCCCCCAAATGACGCCACCTCTCCCTGTCAGTGGCCGTTCGCATTCATTCGATGCCCTTAACCCTATATAAACCCTGAATATAAACCTCCGGAAACCCAGGAACTATTGGGTTTAAATATTATCGTAAAGCTTAAGTTAATCGTGAGGAAACCTGCCTAACCCTCAGGATAGGTAATAGTCAGTGCCTATATACGGCGATACGGTTCACTACCTATCACGTTGGGTGCTGTCTATCTAGTGATACGCGGGCTTCGAATGACCCATACCTAACATGCCTTCGAAATTTCGGAGATGGGTATTCAAGCCTCTGACTACCCCGCCATAACAAAAAAGGGAGTGTGTGTACACAAGTCATGAAGCTTATGTGTATGTATGTGACTAAAGTTAATCTATAATATTAATTACGAATTCATTGCATCACAATAGCTTTATCAATCGTGTCTTGTTCATTCAAGTATGTTATATAAGGCCCTTGTCCCGTATCAAGTGCTAAAGCGGCCTTATCTCGTTTGCAGAGGAAGGAGAAGGACACGATGGGCGAAATGGACGTGCCCGACGACAAGCTCTACGGCAGCCAGACTGTGCGCTCAATGGTCAACTTCCCCTTAGGAGGGGTAGAGGAACGGATGCCTGTGAGTAGCTAACTAGGAAACATATATTACACATACACACACATATCATTCACGTCCTTTAATACCGAGGTGGATAGAACCACGGAGATATAATACCTCCTTGGTCGTAGGTTCTCTTTTTAGCATGAATATTGTGGTTGCGATGTCATAATGGAACATTTAAGAACGGCAGCTACTTAGCGTTCTTTTTACGTTCTAGAATAGCACAGAAAATAGGCCCGTAATAGTGCGTATATTGTTGAAATAAATAAATGTTACTATCATTCCTCTATGGCAGAGATCACAGACACTCATTTTTCGGGATTCTGGTATTTGCATTGCTCCATGATTGTGATTAGTGTTTCTAACACGGTTATTATCATTTCAAATTGAAAGTGAAATGCTTAGCATGATAGCATTTGTAATGAGATAATGTAGCAATAGCACAGATTATAAAATACTACTGGTATAGCTATGATGTGAAAAAGTATGTACTTTGGCATTGATATGCAACTTTGTTATTGTAGAAACACCTTATCACCCAATACATTTTATGTAACCCTAGTCTGCTAGTCGCCTCTATATTATATCCCAGAAAGTAAGGCAACGTATTAGTGCTATATTTACGACCTAAACTAACTCGGAACCAATTGCGACTGTAACTTGTCACAATGGGTGGTTACTGGTTAGCGTATCTAATCTTATTGAGAATTTCTAATCTTTTGTGTGCATAATTCATGTAGAAAGTAGGTTGTACTGTGTTATGAAACGTTCGATCTATAACAATAAACAAGCGGACGTTATTGTATTTTATATGTTCTATTGTGTTTATTTACATAAATGAATTGAATTGAAACGGTGTCAATTTTTGTTTTGAATTATGTTGTATCGAGTGTATGCAGCGTGAAGAACAGAAGAGCATGTATAAGGTTAATGGGTAAGAATGAAACAAGAGAATTTGCCTGGATGGTTTTAGATGGCGATCGATAGTCTCTCACCTTTAGGAATGTAGAGGCGTGAATATGTAAGGGTTAAGGGTTGAAAAGTCCTAAGTATTTTTGAGTAACCAGAACAATGTTTGTCGGCGTGAGAAAATCTATTAAATTAAAATTGAAAAAAAATAAAACATTGTTTATATTTCAGTACCCCGTCTTAGTAGCAATGGGTATTTTGAAGAAAGCCGCCGCCAAAGTCAACATTGAATTTGGACTGGACAAGAAAATAGGTATATTAACTTATATGTATATTGTATCGATAGGTTTCACCCTGAAACCTTTAGATTATCGATATCAGCTACTTAAACATGGGTTCCGTTAGAGATGTAGAGGCGTGAATATGTAACTAAAATTACTGAGTGGCATTACGTTGCTATACAAAACTTAACTACAGTCTGGATGCACGGTTTTGTAATGTCCATCTGGTGAGATGAGGACCATAACTGGTTACAAACCTTCGTACATATTAGAATAGTCACACAAGCATTCTACCACAAAAAAGCATACATATAATTATACACTAAGAAGATTTGCTTTATAGTTTGTTCTATATTACAGCAACGGCCATAATGCAAGCCTGCGATGACGTGATCTCGGGGAAGCTGATCAACGAAGGCCACTTCCCGCTGGTCATCTGGCAGACAGGCTCCGGCACCCAGACTAACATGAACACCAATGAGGTAAGTTAACATTCGCATTCTGTAAATTCAGTGGGTAAGACCTCAGACTTTTTATGAGAAAGGTCCTAGGTACGAATCCCGGCTCTGGCATGTACCAATGAATGAGATTTAAATATGTGTTTTTCGTTTATGTACATAATTTACAGTCGCTATCGGTGAGGGAAAACATCGTGAGAAAACCTGCTTTCCCCCTGGATAGGTAATAGCCAGTACCTATATACTGCGCTACAGTTCACTACCTTTCACGTTGGGTGCTGTCTATCTAGTGAACCGCAGGCTTCGAGTAACCCATACTTAACATGCCTTCGAAATTTCGTAGAATGGGCACTCAAGCTTCCGATTACCCCGCCACAATAATAAAGGGAGTATATATCATCACTTTAGTGGAGTAGTCAGAGGTTCAAATGTTTATATCCGGAATAGTGGAGTTGGTGATTCTATGACCACTCAAAACTCTCATGTTAGTAATGTGGCTATCGTGATAGGTTGTAAACCGTTTCGCTATTTTGTAAGGATTGATAACTATTACGAGATAATGTTAGGTCTCCTCACCCTAGAGCAGCTGTATTACGCTATTAGTGCTTAAAAAGCAGAAAACTTTATTTTCATTGATATATGCTTCGAGGTAATAACCTGGTACCTACAGTTACAGAGCCCCTAACGACTGAACTTCACCGAATTACACGTGACTGTATTTAAGTTACCTTTGATCCATCAAGTAGTATTAGTACACACATAGTAAAGAAAAGTACCGTTAGAAGTACCTATAACCGCCGAGTGTGTATGAGTGTCAATGACGCGAGAGTAGTCTGTCAGGATGGGAATCCGTAATCTCTGCCTATCCCTCTACAGGGAATGTTTATGATGTGTATCACTACATAGTATAAAACAAAGTCGCTTTCTCTGTCCCCTTTGTATGCTTAAATCTTTGAAACTACGCAACGGATTTTGATGCGGTTTTTTAATAGATAGAGTGATTCAAGAGGAAGCTTTATATGTATAATAACATCCATTAAATAGTGAAGTAGGCCATATTTTATACCCGTGCGTAGTCAGAGCCGGTCACTAGTGTATGTTTATAATCAAACCATCTCCAATACCACAGGTAATAGCCAACCGCGCGATCCAGATCCTGGGTGGCAAACTGGGTAGCAAGGACCCAGTGCATCCTAATGACCACGTGAATAAGTCCCAGTCGTCCAACGACACGTTCCCAACGGCCATGCACATCGCGGTGGCCATGGAGCTCCGGGATACGCTGATGCCGGGGCTGGTCTGCCTCCGGGACACCCTCGCGGCTAAGGCCAAGGAGTTTGATAAGATTGTGAAGATTGGCAGGTGAGGGGTTAAATGTGGATTAGAAAGTGGTTTTTAAGCTTTTAGAGAATGGACTTAAACGGAAATTTTGGATATGTATAAGGAACACGCTAAATAAGAATTTTATTAACTATGTGAGACCGGGTCATATCACGATAAATTTCACCGGTCCGACCCGGTCTCACATGGTTAATAAAATGAGTATAAATCGCGTGTGTTTAAAAATAACACTAAGTAATATTTGGCACTGTACAATTTTTTATTCTTATTAAGTTTACATTTAAAAAGCAAAATTGAGAATAAAAGTTAACTCTGTCTCGTGGTAGTCAGTGTCTTAAATGTAATCCCTTCTTCTTTGTTTCTTGTATGTCATAGGAGACGACTAAGTTACTAGTTATCAATAGAATCTCTCCGTTAACAAAACTGGCAACCTGTCATCAATAACCATATTGAAGTCATTGCAATGTAGTCGCAATTTGTGTTTTCAATATTTTTATTTCATACTAGCAACCCGCTCTGGCTTCGCACGGGTATAAAATATATAGCATACTCCACTATTTACTAGATGTTATTTTTTATACATGTAAACCTTCCTCTTGAATCACTATCTATAAAAAAAACTGCATCAAAATCCGTTGCGTAGTTTCAAAGATTTAAGCATACAAAGGGACATAGGGACAGAGAAAGCGACTTTGTTTTATACTATGTAGTGATATCCATGTACATATGTATGTATACTAACGTCACTCACTCTTTCATAGGACCCATCTAATGGACGCAGTACCCTTGACCTTAGGCCAAGAGTTCAGTGGCTACGCCCAGCAACTGACGTATGGCATCGACCGCATTTGCGCGACGCTACCCAGGCTCCACTATTTGGCTTTAGGAGGTACCGCCGTGGGCACTGGGCTTAATACGAGGATTGGGTTCGCTGAGAAATGCGCTGCTGAGATCGCCTCGCTTACAGGTGAGTGTATGGTAGCTAATGTATATGATATACGTGAGATAAGCTACCTTGTATAATGATAAGTCAGTACGAAGGAATGTGTGAAGTTTAGCTTTTAATACATATACAGCCAACAGCGTCTAGTTTTAATACAGGAAAACGAATAAGGGATGGAAATCAACTAGGTATCACTCTACCTATAAGATAGATACTCACTTTAAAAAAAAAGACAAACGTGTTCACGACTATTAACCCTTGCGGGGTAGTGAGAGGTTTAGGTTTCCATCTCCGCAATTGCGAAGGTAGTAATTCTATGGCCACCTCGAGCCCACGTGTTGACCAGATAGTCAGTAGGTACTCAATGTGACAGGTGGTAAGCCATCTCGCCATTTACAAGCACTAATTATTACCTTTTCAGGGAACAGGTAGGTTTCCTCACGATGTTTTCCCTCACCATAGTATTCGACGCATTTCGTAAATGCATTTTTATTCTTTTAATTCAACCAATACCAACTGCTTTACTTACCCTACCTATAACCGCCTCTTTATAATCTATTACTACAATCCAAGAAGAAAGATATCTAACAACATCCTTTCACTGTTCAGGTATCCCCTTCGAAACGGCCCCCAATAAGTTCGAAGCGTTGGCGTGTCACGACGCCCTAGTGGAAGTGTCAGGGGCACTCAACACTCTCGCCACGTCGCTGATCAAGATCTCCACTGACATCGCCTTCCTAGGTTCAGGACCCAGATGTGGTCTAGGTGAGCTAGCCCTGCCCGAGAATGAACCCGGATCTTCTATTATGCCTGGTAAGTTTAGTTAACACTTAGGTTCTTGATATTCATTTTTAAGTGTTTTTCCATCTTAGAGTTATGTATACACAAAACTGTTGTAGTATATTTATTCACTTTATTACGGACTTTGATTAATGATTGAGTGATTCCATTGACTCTTAATTCTTTAATCGCCTCCTATTACAGATACGGTTTTGTCACTTAGTTAAAATTATTTAAATTGTTCAATTTATCTACAGTCCGCGCAAATTGTCTATGCTCTACCTTTACACACTCAAGCTAACAAGTTAATGTAACCGAAATAGCGTAGACACTCTTAAATAATCATTTTCACTTGAAAATGGTATATTTTTTACTTTCAATAAATGATTGTATGATCCGTATGTTGAATAAAAAGCATTTCATTTAATCATATTACATAAACTAAACAAGTCCATAACCAAACAATCTATAACCTCTCTTCCAGGCAAGGTGAACCCGACACAGTGCGAGTCGATGCTGATGTTGTGCGTGCAAGTGATCGGGAACCACGTGGCGACCACGGTGGGCGGGGCCAAGGGCAACTTCGAGCTCAACGTGTACAAGCCTCTCATCGTGTCCAACGTGCTCCGGTCTATTAAGCTGCTCGGTGAGTGAAGTGGCTTAGTTATAACTAACGACCCGCTCCGGCTTCACACGGGTTTAAAATATATAGCCTACTCTACTATTTAATGGATGTTATTATACATATAAACCTTCCTCTTGAATCACTCTATCTATTAAAAAAAACCGCATCAAAATCCGTTGCGTAGTTTCAAAGATTTAAGCATACAAAGGGACAGAGAAAGCGAGTTTGTTTTATACTATGTTAGTTATAATATGCTGTACAAATATTTATCGTAGCTTACTCGTATAAAAATGAAAATAATTGGGGCCTGGGTATATTAATTAATATTCCTTTAGGGCAACCAACAAGGACATACATAAGACATTAGCAAAAAACACGTTTTAAAAGTATACAGGTAAGTGCAGCTGTAATTATAGGCCACGATACAAAACGAACAGTTCCAAAACAAAGACATAGTTAAGATCTACACTTTGGTTCTGTTTTCTACTCTGTACATTATATGTATTTATCTATCTGTCATAAGAATATAATTCATCAATATACGTTGACTAGTGCCCAGTACCATTAACAGAATCCTTAAATGAACTAACCATTGGGGCTAGCTGTAGTAGTGTCCTAAATATTATGTATTACTAAATGTAAATAAAATTATTGAAAGGTGACTAACACATGATTTTCTTAATTTTTTTTTTGGTATGACGTGTGTCTTATAGTTTTTTTCGTTATTACATAAAACATAAACATACGCTTCACGACTTGTGTATACACACTCCCTTTTTTATTATGGCGGGGTAGTCAGAGGCTTGAATGCCCATCTCCGGAATTTCGAAGGCAGGTTAGGTATGGGTCATTCGAAGCCCGCGCATCACTAGATAGACAGCACCCAAAGTGATAGGTAGTGAACCGTATCGCCGTATATAGGCACTGACTATTAGCTATCCTGAGGGATTGGCAGGTTTTTCGTTATTACTCTTTCTTACCGTGTCTATTTTTGCTCCAGGCCGTGGCATGACCACGTTCAACAAGAACTGCGTGGTGGGCATCAAGGCGAACGAAGGCAACATCTCCGAGATCATGAACAGGTCGCTTATGTTGGTCACGGCGCTCAACCCACACATTGGATATGATAAGGTATGTTTCTTAGTGGTTAAAGGTTAAAGGTTTGAGTGTTACTATCTGCGTAACATAATAAGAGATTTGGGGTATTATTAGTTTGGTATAGATATCATAGATGGCGATGAGATCAAGTAGTTAGTATGTAGTTTACGGTTTAGTTAATACCAGTGTTATGTATCAATAGGATTGTTAAATGATGTAGAAACTTACTATAAAGTTTCTACATGATTTGTAACGAGATAAATACTCCTCAGGTTGAGCTATCTGGTGAAATGGGACTTCTTTGTGTTTATAGGATTTGATAATTATGTCACGCAAACAGCTGACTTCCACGTAAAGTTTATATGTTTTGGACTGTATATAGTATAGTTATGTTATGGTTCAACCCACTAACGAACATTATAAGATAATTTCGTATGTCGGAAAACGTATTAACACTTTTCTATTCACAGGCTGCTCTGATCGCGAAAACGGCGCATAAAGAAAACTTAACCCTGAAGGAAGCCGCTATTAAATTGAACATCTTGAATGAGCAGCAATTCGACGAAATGGTCAGGCCAGAAGAAATGTTGGGACCCAAGTAAAGTGCTGGCCATTGAAATGTCCTTACCTTGTGTTTGAAGTATTGAAGCGAACCTCATACGATGTAGATATATACCATTGTCATAGATTTCAACATTCATTTATCGTGTACGTAAACGTAGGTACTTAAAACGTTAGTCGGAATGACTATCCTGATTTTTGATTATCCTGATAAGGAATTATTTATTTTAATGTTACATTGACGATGAAATGAATATGTGTATTGTGAATACCGAAATTGAACATTTGTAAATCAATGCAATCCTACACTCAATATCTTGCATTTAAGATGGAATTTTAATACGTTGAATATAAGGTTTTGTCTGAATATCTTGAATTTAAGTAAAGATAGAAGAATATCTGAAATTAAAACGAATTTTGTATTTGTTAAAACCTTAATATTCTTAACAATCTCATATGGTATCCAGTGAAAGTAAATCATACCTAAAGTTGTTAAATAATGTAATACTTTGTCTTTTTCTACTGACATATAGCATACATGTATTTCAACTAAGCATGAATGTTGTAAGTGAATAAAGAACATTTCTAGCAAAGAAACAATTGTTTAAATGGTTTATCTAGCATAATAAATCTCGTATAAGTAATGTCTTGTGGTTATTACATAATATGTGACAACTTTGTAAAATTATGTATTTTTCTTTTTAAATATATGCTTTTGTTTATTTGTTTTTTTTTTACTCTATGCTTATTAGACACGACATTAATACATCTGATTAGATGTACCCTATAGCTAAACTGACCTTTATACACTTCTGGACACATCTATTGGCCCACCTAGCATTTTCAGTTTCGTTTGGTCCTAGCTAAAATATAGTATTATATTATCTGTGCTAAAATTTTTTATTAGTTCGAGTTAAAAGTTTTTATGCAGTTTTTAACCTGGCATATTCACAATGTCATTCAATAGTCTTTTTTTTAATTTCGAACACAGAATTTAAAGAAACAAAAGACAATTTGGAGCCTGTTTGTTTATACCAAAAAATCGAAACCTAAACTCTAAGGTGGGCCAATAGATGTGTCCGGAAGTGTAGTTTTCTCTGCCAACTACATCATTATTACTCATCGTTATCATTAACATAGGCAGCTCAATACGTAATTTACAATGTATGTATAGTAAAACAATATTACAGACAATGAATTACCAGAATACACACATGCCAAAATCATTAATCCTTTGGGATAATCTTAAATACTACGATTCTCCGGAGAGCTAGGCCTAAAATACAAGCCTATCTATAGTTACATTTACTGAAAAATACCCATTTTAGCTATTCACTAACTGATTGTAGTTAATTTCCGTAAGAATGTTTTCCCTCACCAAATGCCATTACTTGGTTCACCCATCCAGCTACTGACCGAATTGAGATTGATTGTATCAACACAGCTACATTACATACATATACAATCACATCCTTTAATCCCTTTTCGCGGAGGACAGAACCTCAAAGATGTGATATGTCCCAGTAATTTTATAGCATGAATATTAGGGTCGTAATGTCATATAGAACATTGGTGACAGGTTGCTAGCGCATCACCTAATAGGTTCCATTTTCCTGTAGTCACCTTTTATGCCATGCTGGTAAGAATGGCAGGTAGTTAACATTCTGTTTACGTCCCAGACTAGCAAGGGTCAAACAGCTACATTAAATAATAAAAAACATGCTTTGATGCAATATTCATATTTATTTGGTATAACATTATACAATAGATTCTGGAATGTCAAGCAATTAAAGTCATGGCTATCCTTAACAACTAAACATCTCTAATGACTAGATACAATAAATCTGGATTTCTTTGGTGATATGACTTATACAATAAACAATTAAACTATAATGACTAAAAACATTGTTTAAATAAAATAGTATACATCAATAAAAGACTAGTTTTTCCTTAATTAAATGCTAAATAAGAAAACTATGTAGGTCATTCTAAATAGTTTCAAATAATTCTACAAGTTACAATTTATTTACTCAATAAACAGATCATGGCATGAAATTCTTTGGTATCTATTTATGCTAATAACATTACATGTGTAGATATATAAAGAATTACTCTCATTATAATACTGTAGGGGTTGACCAAAAGATGTGAAAAATAAGTACAGAAATTAAGTATGCTGCTATTTTTAAGGCTAATAGCCATATTGGAAATGTGTTTCACATCACTAAAATAAGATCTACAGCTTATATTAGGCATAACATTGGCAAAAGTAACAAGGATCAAGGGATGTAAATCTGTGAAAAACATACTATTTACTACATTAGGTTTGTGATTACATCAAAGTACAGTCATTTGGAAACCTGCAGCAATAGTTCAGTTCTCCAACCAAGAACCTACTGTCATATTTACCTCTTTTTAAGTTTAACCCAACTTCTAATGGTAAAACTTAAGTCACATAAATCTTAATGCAATATTCTAACATAAGATCAAAAACAATATGACTAAAATAGTTTTTTAAGGAATGTTATAAGTACAAATAAACATACTTAGCCTACATAAATACATCTTTGATATTCTGGAATTGTTTCACAGCAAAGTCAACAGGCAGGTCAAAATTATAGTGAGTGAGTCGATCGAGGCTTTGTAAAGAATCTTGGAAACCAGTATTTACAACATAGCTTGTTGGAGAATAGTAAGTGTCAACTAGAGTTCTACATTTCAACATAATATTCAGCCAGTGCACAAGTTTATGGGAATTCAGAGCTGCGCACACAAACGCTTTGAAATGTGCATCATAGCTACGTTTATAAGGTGAGTGAGAAGCCACTATATCTCCAATAGCACTTAACAGGCTTTGTTTGTTTGACACTGCCATACCGCCAACTATATCCAAGTTAAAGCTTTCACTCAATCTTCGAGCTGGTGTGGAATTATAGCCATCTCCATCATTCAAGTCATAATATTTCATGATGAACTCCCAAAAATGCATTGATTTTGACGAAGACAGTCTCCGTACAGGAAAACAACCAATGATAGGAACTAAAGAAGTTGACTCAGATCCTATCAAGCCATGATGGAGTAAATCCCTCAAGTTCACAGCTAGATGGCGTCTCACAGCTGTGATGAGTGGTACATTACTGATAGTTATCTCTCCTTCGGAATCACTATCATAGTTTTCGTACACCGTTTGTGGTCTTCCTCGAGTGACAATATTAATCACAGCATCTATAGCCATCTCCAGTCTAGCTCTTAAATTGCCCCAGTGGGTCACAATTGTGGAGGATTGGGGAACGTAAGGAGGGTTAATGTTTGGAGAACAACCAAACTGAGTGACTGTAAATATATGAATAAGGGTGGAAGCTTTTCTCATCAAATTAACTGTTTCAGCTCTCAAATCATCCTTAACATTCCTAGTATCCTGTTTAGCGCTTTTGCTTTTAGTATGACTTATATTACTTGCCAAATCATCTGGTTTAGCCTGTGAGCCACTGATATCTTCATTTTTCATGAGTTGAATGAACTTTTGCATTTCATCTATATGGCCTTGCAGTTTTGATATTATTTCTCCTTTAGATAGCTTTTTGTCTGCATATTGGCGCACTGCACAACTAATTTGATGGTTTAACTCATCTTCTGATAAAGGCTGACAACTTTCTTCTAGGTTATTATCAATTTCCCTTTTGAGATGTTCTATCAATTTACGATGTTGGTTCTGCCTCTCTCTGCTATCATAGCTAGGTTTCACTGCAAAGAATTCAAGCTCCTTTAATTGGATCTTAAGCTTTTCGATAAACTCTGCTTGTCGTGCTTTCTGTCGTTTAATTTTCGCCTCTAACTCACTGCATTCAGAGCACACTTCTCCCGAGCTGCCTTGAGGAGCAGCACGTACATCGGGCAATCCGCGCGAAGTGAATTCCTCCAAAGCTTTAAGCATAACATCTTTTTCTTCAGGGGATGCCTTTAGGATTTGTCGTAGGCGAAACTCGACTTGGGCCAAGTGTGACGTCAGAGAAAATACGGAGGATGAAAGCACCTCCTGTTCTTCTTGGAGGGCTTGTATTCGGTCCTCTGGCAAACTAGCACCATCTTCATCGCACAGGTGGTCTTTATCTGCTCCCAGGGGATCGCATCTGGGTTCCTGCCAGATAGGAATCCCATCACAATCGTCACTATCACTTTGGCTTTCCATTCAGTATTTTCTGTATGGATGTTCTGTACAATATTACATTATATCAATATACCATGATGTACGTATTGACTAGAAATAAGATAAGCACTAATTTTAAATACAGAAACACACTAAAATAAAATGAATACAGCTATAAGCTTTTTTCAACCAAATAGAACCCAACAAAGATAAAAGTTGCCTGCCTGTCTACTTGCTTGACTAGTGTCAGAATATGATAAATGTCAGGCAAATGAATTGAGTGACAGACTTTGTAGTCTATGGATCAATTTAAATAAAAATAACTTATTATTTTACGTCAGTCATTACAATACAGTACAAAAGTCATCCTTTCTTTCCTTTCCTCGCGTATCTTTATCTTTCGTTTTAGGTTAGGAGAGGAATTCTGTTCTTGCATTTATAGTGATTCAATTTCGTGTGAAAAATGGCTCAAAGCAAATTGAACGATATGGCCGGAAAGTTTGCTAAGGGCGGGCCTCCCGGTCTTAACGCAGGAATAAAGTTGTGTGCGGCCATTGGACTCGCCGCCTATGGAGTATCTCAATCCGTTTACACTGTTGAAGGTGGTCATCGCGCTATAATGTTCAACAGGATTGGAGGTGTGCAACAAGACGTCATGACCGAAGGAATGCATTTCCGTATCCCATGGTTCCAGTACCCAATTATTTACGATATCAGGTCACGTCCCCGTAAGATATCATCTCCAACTGGATCCAAAGATTTGCAAATGGTAAACATTTCCCTTCGTGTATTGTCTCGCCCTGACGCGAATTCCCTGCCTGTGATGTACCGCCAATTAGGAGTTGATTACGATGAGAAAGTATTGCCATCAATTTGTAATGAAGTATTGAAGTCCGTAGTTGCCAAATTCAATGCATCGCAGTTGATCACTCAGCGGCAGCAGGTATCACTATTGATTAGGAGGGAGCTTGTGGAGCGAGCTGCTGATTTCAATATTATTTTAGATGATGTATCCTTGACTGAGTTGAGTTTTGGTAAGGAATACACTGCTGCAGTTGAAGCGAAGCAGGTCGCCCAGCAAGAAGCTCAGAGAGCTGCCTTTGTCGTTGAAAGGGCTAAGCAAGAACGTCAGCAAAAGATTGTACAAGCCGAGGGAGAGGCTGAAGCCGCAGAGATGTTGGGTAAAGCTATGGGAATGAACCCTGGTTACTTGAAGCTGCGTAAAATCCGTGCTGCTCAGAGCATTTCCCGCATGATTGCTCAGTCACAAAACCGTGTGTTCCTCCCTGGCAACAGCTTGATGATCAACTTGCAAGACCCTACCTTTGATGACCTCTCCGAGAAGCTCACAAAGAAGAAGTAACAGTTGTATGTGGGGGAGCGGACTGACACTGAACCATTGACCCTCACTGATGCTGAAGACTCTGTAGCTTTAATAGGTGGCTCCATTCCCATGGCTACTTGATGTTGAACTATGGTTCGGCCTTTGCATTATATTCTTCAAAAATAATATAGATTTGCTGAAAATGTTGCATTTTACGTTATTTAGTTGTAGGTCTTGTAGATTATATGGAATCACAGATTGCATTAAATTAATTTTTAAATATGATGGGTCTTTTACTTCCTGTTCTCATAATTTTAGCTAAAAAAGAAAACATTGCTCAATATAAACATTGATTACAACACATTGCGCTGAAATAAACTGTCTACTTATTTTTTCAAAACTTCTACTTTAGCAATTTTGTATGAAAAAGCTAGAATCAATGAGTCTTTCCATGTATTCTAGTAATCTCACTAGGTATTATTCAAAACTTTGAATTATTATGCAATAGGTTATTGTATTATTAACCTAAATAGTAGATCCAAGTTTAACACTTTAAATGTTCAGTACAGAGATCACATATTTGTTATGGGACTTGAATAAAATGTAACCAATTGCCATCATCCTGACAACTGAGGACCTTTATTTCAGAAAGAGCTTTGTAAGTTCTAATAATGTATCCACAATTTGCCTTCTGTAGATGGTGTGAGATATGTAATAATGTGTGGCAGTAGCGTACATACATACATACAAATCACATCTGATTCCCTGTAGAGGTATAGGCAGTAGCATTTCTTATTTTTCCAACATTTTTGTCTCAAAATGTGATGAAAAGTTTTCTTCAAGACTGGATGTGTATCTATACAGTGCTGAACAGATAATTGAATATTCAATTCACATCTTTCTGTTCTTAAATGGCTATTATATAATACCAGTATTTCAATTGGTTATTGTACAGTATGTTTTGTGTTGGTAACCAATCTATCTTATAATAACTGTATTTTGGTTGGTTATTGTTCAGTATGTTTCATCTTGGTAACCAATGAGACGTACGCATTTTTAATCAGAGAATTGTGGTTTCATTCTGTGCTGAACAAATTGTATCTTAAAATGACGTAGACTCAAGGTGAATACTATTCATAATCTCATTATCGTGCTATGTGTTCTGATATTAATTGTTGCTCCATTGTAGAGCATACTCAGCAGCAGAGCCAATACAACATACACAGCAAAGATAAAAGCTACTATTATTTTATGGAAACCATTGTACCAATAGTGTATATTGTGTATGTGACAAAGAAATAAACATTCTTCTATCAGAATTTATAATACTATAAATAATAACAATAGTTATGATGTAGGATATTCTTTATTAGAAACTAATAGGTTGGATTGGAGCATAAATTACACAGTGCACTTGTCATTAACTAAAATAATCACAATAATTACAGTTTGTTTGATCACATCTAGTAGGTACCCTTAGTTGATGGTTGTGGAAGTCTGTAGCGAGCCATTTCAACATCAGCATCAAAAAAGGTCATTTGATGATAACTGTAGTATTCAGGGACTTTGTACGGCCCTTGCTTGTTAGGATCTACTTTTGGTCCAACGGGTGTAGTGGACCTTTTGATAGCAACATCACTCAAGCCAGGAACGTCAGGAATTGAAGAGGATGGCGAGGGTTTGCTTGAACTTCCAGAAGAACCAGCAGGCGTGCTGCTGGAAAACCTGCCATATTTTGCTAGGCTAGTGCCTCTTAAGCCTAACCTGATAGATGAAGAGCTAAGCATGATTTTCTAGGAAATTAATAACCAACAACCCAATATTTTTTTCTGTATATAGCAAAATATTACACAATCAATTCAATTTCAAAAAACTCAATTTTTCATTGGATTTACTGGCGATAATTTCACATTTTATCGATCATAGACAAAAAATTCAATAAACTTAGAAAAACATTTATTTCCCAGCCATCCGTAGAAAATTCAGAATGACAATTTAATTGAAGTTTTTCAATTTCTACCTGTTACTTACTGATACATTCACGTCCTTTAAACCCTTACGGGAAATGCTTGTCTGCAAACAAAAAATATCAGAGTGATTACTGCCTACCTACACCTTACAAAGAAAAGGATGTGTATGAATATATTAAAATTCGCTTATTGTATTCATAGTAACTGTTGATAATGCTATAAAACAGGAGAAGGCATGAAAAAATCTAAGAATCATAGTGATTACCATACGCGCAAATCAATAAAACATTATTAAAGTGCACGCGCAAGCTGAGATTCCTTATGGTGTAGTACATTGTCAGGTTGTCTAATACGGAATTATATTGTTCAACATAACCATTGCACAGCAACATAACAATACATGATAATAAGTTTTACTACTTAACTTTGCACTTTTCACTCGCGAAGCAGCCAAAAGTTCATATTGCAAAATTGGTAATAAATGGTGCACGTTAAAGCATCGAACAAACAATCTCTTCATTAGATTATAATGCTGATTATTAGGTCAGGTCCATGTTAAGTATAATACCGCAAAATTAATGAACAATGTTATTCATTTGAGGGATCAAAATTAAAAAAAAAACATAATATAACTTAGGCGTCGGTCTAATGACTATCAAATTGACGACATTTTCGTACTGAGAAAGGGTGACGTTAGAAGTACCCAAATCCAACGAGTGTGTAGTTGAAAATGTAGGGATGATAATGAAGAGAATGTCTGATCTTTACCTAACTTTGTGTTGGTACTGTGACAGGCGTGTTGTGTATGTATGGAATAAAAGAAAAATATTCTCCTTTCAAAATGTTTATTATAGATTGTACTACAAAATAATAGGAAATTTCTAATTTAATATTAATATATCACATAAAGAAACAAGTACAGCTTTCATCGTCCATAAAATCAATTATATGCACATATCATCTATGCAAGTATTAGAAGATATACATGTAATGTTTATACCTAGTAATAAGACGAAAAATGATGTGCGATCAACCGGAATCTTATGAACTACTATCAAATACTGTTCGTTTAACCTATCAATAATTATGTAAAAATAAATAAAACTATCCATCATAGATGCTTATGCGACCGTTAAAGTATAGAATCGACACAGAAAATACAAATAAAATGGATTTCGTCACCCGATTGTAATTTACATTTACGAAACGCTGGATTTAACAAACACACACATTATAAATGTTAGCACATTTACAAACACACTAATAAAACCTAAACTTTCGCTTTGTTTTATAAAAGTAATAATGAACCGAGTATAAAATTGAATGAATCATTTTTATACTAACACAAAAATCTGATATACTTGATTTTAATATATTTTAGGATTTCGTTACATAATCATATTTATTTCTAAAATAATCTGTGTATGTAGACAACATCAAAATGTCATGGAAAAGCTTATACTATTTAAGACAATAATATTGCACATATAACAGAAAGCATCAGTGTAAAAAGAATCATATGAAGTATGGATTACATTTAAAATATAATAAACATAAAATATAATAAATATTTCGAATAAATAATCAAATAAAAATTTGTTTAAAATACATGTACAAAATGAATTTGTTCTTTCCATAATGTTTGTTGTATGTTGTCAACTTATTTCCAAACCAACCAAAAAAGTGTTTAAATTTTATTAAGTTTTGAGCATTTTAATTAGTTTCCTATGAGCTTTTGAATACCGGAAAATCGAAGGTTCCTTTTATGGAAGTATTTTATATCATATTACAAAATCTATAAATTTGTAAGGATCTGTGTTACAAAATTATGTTTAAAATATCAATGGTAAAACTGAATGTTTAATTCATATATGCATATAGATGTATATTAATATTAGGGCATTAAAAAGCTACTAAACACCGAGGCTATTGATGCTATTTAACATTGAGACATTATGTTCTTGAGTATCAAATACATTTATAAGAGCTACAATATTTCCAGTTACAAAAAATACTTACTTTTTAAAAAAATACAATTATTTTTACTATCAAAAAAGTATTCAAAACGATAACTGATTACTGGAGTCTTTATAAAACAAAAAAAAACACAATTTAAAATCAGTCCTCCTCCAATTTTATAATAAATAATCAATGTTTTGTCAAATAATGGAATTGCCACATTAAAATAAAAGATGTCACTTCAATACCCAAGAACAAGCTACCTACATGTTTATAATAAGGTTACCTATTTAGGAATCCAGAATGTGACACAGAACACTAGCTACGTTACATACCATTAATTATATCATAAGTATCTTACAAATAATTTCCTGTACTGGGATATACGAAATACTAGACCTACTTTAGACAAAGTATAATTTTGGGACACAATTACTAGTGACCATGATTTGTGACAAAAATTCAAAGCATGACAAATATTTCCTTATTTTATATACATATTACATTGATATACTAGCCTATACTTGATACACAGATTAACAAGAATGTGTAGATGCCAAGCGAGAAATGATTATTATTAGTTACGTGATATTAGCAGAAATATTGTTATTATTCTTTAGCTGTAGACACTGATACTAAAATACTATACTGTAGGAAAGCTACTGTAAGATTAATCCTTTTTTCTTGAGTTAGAAAAACATTTGAAAACAGAATTAAGACTTATAAACTGGTTATTTTTATAGTGATTGGAAACGCATTTTTCACAAAAAAAATGATCAAATATACAGCATACATGAAATAAATATAATAATAGTTAATCATGAACCGGTATTTACACATCCTTATCGTATTATATAATTATATATCAGACACAGAAAGCGCAAAGTGTTTGTTTTAAATAAATAATCAAGTGCAGACATTTCTTCCATTTTAATTGTCTAAAAAATTACACTGCAATACCGTGAATACTTTGAAAAAAACATCCTTGAATTTACGCTGACATACTGTAATTTTACATCATATGTATCTTTGATATCAAATCTTTAAAGCATTAGAAAATAAATATATAGTATGCTTAATCAAGAATGACGATTCAACTACACTAAAAGTAAAAATGCTGCCACTAACTTCAATCATTTTTCTTCAGTAAATCACATTATAAAAGTATATTTTAATTTGGATTATTTTTAATTTTAGTTAAAACTAAAACTTCATTCAAAAGTGTTTTTTTTGACCAGCAATAAGTTCGAATTACAAAATCATTAAACATACAATCAAACAGCTAATTATCATACAACTACAAGTAAACATCTAAACAATAAATATAGCTTATCCATTGCGTCGTGAAGTTGATTATAGAAACCCACCTTTAAAAGGAACATAAAACGTATACAAATCGCACAGCACTTACGTACTGCAACTTAGGACTATCGAATGCGCCTTATATGCGAACTAACAACGCAAACCACGATACAAAACTACGCTTATGAGATTCATTGATATGTGATGTGTTGACGCCGGAAAATGCACTATGCGCTCTTTATACAGGGTGGCGCATTCAAAACGGTCAGTATAGGAAAGTCTGAAACTATAAGAGATACGAAGATTTGTTCTTAGGAACCATGTCACCGATTTTGATAAAAATAAAAACTGCATTCATACTTTATTTGAAAAAACAACTGTATCCAGTACGGGAATCGAACCCGGTTGCTTTGAAAAAATAAATTGGCCCTTTTCACTTTTTCTTTTTAAATATCGATTGTGTAGGTCTTAAGCTGTAAATGTCTCTATGAAACATGGTGTCGAATATGAATAAAATGCATTGTTTTGGCATACTTTAGATTATCATAGTAGGTATTCTAAGTGACCACCGTTGTTTTCAATACAATATTCAACACGTTTAGGTAACAATCTTACTATTGAATTTTGTATTTTCATGTGGTGAATTTGCGTTTCAATTGACTTTATTGCTACTTTTAGGTCTTCAACGGTGACATAGCTTGTTTTGTAAAATTCATCCTTAACGTAATCCCACAAGAAATTTTCTAATATGGTTTAACACGTCACTTTAAGTGGACTTTTCAATAGATCGGTGTTAGTGTTTGATTACTGTAAATAACAAAACCTCCTTAAAGGATTAATGCAATGCTAATGCCACATGATGTGGTGTATGTAACAAGTAGGGAAGTACGAAACTACAAACAGTAATAGTGACAATTATACATGTCTGTTGAATATTGTTACGGTGTGTGTAAACTACTATGATAAACTAAAGTATGCCAAAACAATGCATTTTATTAATTTTCGACACCATGTTTCATAGAGACATTTACAGCTTAAGACCTACACAATCGATATTTAAAAAGAAAAAGTGAATTGGGCCAATTTATTTTTTCAAAGCAACCGGGTTCGATTCCCGTACTGGATACAGATGTTTTTTCAAAGAAAGTATGAATGCAGTTTTTATTTTTATCAAAATCGGTGACATGGTTCCTAAGAACAAATCTTCGTATCTCTTATAGTTTTAGACTTTTCCATACTGACCGTTTTGAATGCGCCACCCTGTATATGGACTATTATCCAATAAAGATAATGGAATCTATGCAACCTTGAAATTTTGAAATAAAATAAGCTAGTACAGTCTTACTACCAGCTCTCATATACAATTAGTACATACACTATAGTTTAGTAATATTTAGTTTAAAAACCGTTCCCGGTACTCTGAGTACTCAGTACTCGTTACGATATACATGAAAGAAAAAAGCAATTTTTAAATATTACCAATAAACAAACGTTTTCGCCAATTGTCTATAAGAGAGGGCAGGAACAAATGTTACAGTTATTTGGAGTTTCATTTATTGAAAAAGACTATTATAATTGAAAAAAATTGTAAATTATAGTTAGGACTCTAATTGATCAATCTTTAGATTAACAGAAACACATAATAAGTTCTCTTTAGGCCAAAACTAGAATAATTAGTCACATAGTGCACTTTCCCCATAGAAATAAAAGTGGCCTACACATTTATCCTATCCGATCAGTTAAGCGAGGGACATCCATAGAAAGTGGCGCCATCTACTCTCAGCTACTTCTTGCTGTTGCCGCGACTCTGTAGCACCTAATCTGTTGCTTACTGTACAAACCTTTTCTATTTACCTTACTGTACATTTTTCTTATCTGAAATTTAAGGTGCAATGTATTAGTGCTACTGGTCTAATACTAAAATAAGAAAGCTTTTACTTTAGTTTAAATACTTTGTGTTAATAGTATGAAATAGTTAAATTGCGCTCAAGATAATATGTTTCTAGAATAATATAAACTCGAATACGTTACTATAAAACAGTAACAAATTAAACATTGAAATAACAGCATCAACCCTGCACATACCATAATTTAACCTTAGAATATTCCACTTTGATACTCCACTACACTTATATCTCCATACATACATACACATTTTTGACTTTACGAAGTGCCATTAGTTTTAGTTTTATTAATCTAAATTGATTTATTTTAAGAATAATTTTTATGTTAATGACATATTTTTATGAAAAATGTTTTTTTTTTGACGTTCAATAAGTGATATCAATATCCTTATGTTGAATAAAAGATTTTCATTTCATTTCATTTTTTCATTTCATTTCATTACATCACGCCTGATTCCCTGTAGAGGGGTAGGCAGAGATCACGGATCCCCATCTGTCCCGATTCTGACAGACCACTTTCGCTTCATTGCCATTCATACATCTTCTCATACACTCTCGGCGGTTATAGGTACACCTAACGTCACCTTTTTTCAATATAGGTTTTTTATATCTCCACTTAACTATTACACGAAAATACCTACGACTGACTCAAACCAAAAGCATAAACCATTTACTTACCCATCCACCATCAGATCTAATCCGAATCGAGATTCACCACATCCGTTGAGACGAGGGGCGGCTGCGTAGGCGCCGGGGCTGGCGGGGCTCTCGGCGACAGCGGCGGTCTGCCCCTCGGTCTCCCGCGGGTCTCGCCCATCATCATCTCTCTTGCTCTCTGCTGCTGTAATGCCATTGCGACCGGGTCTCGGCTGCCGAGACCGCCTGCGTAGTATTTTGCGCCCATTGCCTGTGATGGTGAATATGGTTAGTGGTTTGTAGTGTAGTGTAGAAAATTTGAGGGTTCCTTTGATCTTAAAAAAGTATGTATATTGAATTGCTTATTTTGTAAATAACTTCGGCATATAATTGCACAGGAAATCAGGTCTTGCCTGAGGAAATTATCGTAGAGACATTTTCTAATGATTTGGTGCAAACAAAGAGCATCACAAGGTACATTCTATTTAGTATTTCGATATGACTATATCGAATTCCCATAATCGATTCCGTCTTTCAGAACTGATCACACGGCCTAACATTTAATAGTTACATAATAACATCAACGTTATTGACACTTATCTTTCACACACCAATCTCTACATGTTCTAGTCTGACTGCACACTATTTATCACGCCTATTCTGATTGTTTGGTCGTCTATATATTCAATGAAATAAAGTTGTTCCTTTCTTCCAAACAATACACCTATAAATTTGTTTCTTCTGTCCTTAGCTACTCACATTCTGCTGTTGTAGCAGCTGCTGCAGGCGCATTTGGTGCTGTTGTTGCTGCTGCCGCTGCCACGGGGGCTCGTACTGCAGGCCGCTGGAGCCGCCCATATTGGCTGCTGTGGTGCCGCCACCTGTGGGTAAAATCGTGATATTACTATAAACTCAAACGGGCAATGAGTCCGCGATGACCCTATAAGGAAACGGGTTTGATATGTTTGTATGTAGAATCAATACCTCCCGAATTGAAGAGATGTACTCATCTTACTTTTTTTTTGTTTGTAAAACCTTGATTGTGTGTCAGCAAGGTAATAATCGGTAACCACAGACCTGTTATTCTTTTATAGTTTAGACTTGATCTATTTCTTCCCTTTGTAAGGTTGCACAGAGACTAACTACAATTAAATTTTTCTTAACTTTTCATACATATTCGTATAACTACGTAACCTGTGTAATATTAAGTCACTTCAAAATACATATGAATGTGTACCAATGAATGTATATGCTAACGTTTTTGCCTTTGTATGAGGCAATTGTACAAAAATTGCACTTACTACTGTTAGGGTTCATGACAGCGTTCATCATGGGATTCATCATGCTGGGCTGCGAGTATTTGTACATCTCCCCCATTTTCTGCATTAGCTGAAATATTACATACAATTATTATAAATTATTATTAATAAGTTTTTTTTTCTATACATTCTAAGTTGAAACTATAACTGTTTAGGAAAAAAAATAAGCTATTTGTTCTAATAGTGCTAGAAATAATAATACAACAATTAAAAGAAAAAAAACAAGCGATAAAATTAAAAATCGCAATGTTTGATTTCTAATATATTATCTAAACTTACGCCATAATCATATCCTCCGAACAACTGAATGATTGCAATAAAAAAGTTGTATTTAATTCAGTTTTGGTGCTCAAGTTGGAGTCTACATGTACTCATTCTATTCAAAAGCTTTGAACTGTATTTTTAGGTAACGATCAATATACCACTAAGGCAGTGAATATTATCGAGACAAAAGTACATCCCGAGTTATCAAAATTAATTATGCTAAAGAAATATTAATCACGTAACATTGATAGTCAATAATGTTTGCTAATTGTTTAAGCGATTTTTCAATAACACTGACTCCTATACATCAATCGTGTACGTTAAGAAACCTATAGACTGAAGAAATTCGCAACCGTTTTTGGGATATTTATGCAGTACACACAAAAGCCAATAGTCTTATACCACATTCTTAAACTTTCTTTATAATGAGAATCTTTACGCAGTGTTTCCATTTCCAAGACAATATATTACAATGAATTGCTATCTTACCGCTGGGTTAGAGTTGAACATCATGGGCAGCATCTCCCTGAGCGTGGCCTCATTAATATTAGGCATGTCCTTCCGGAGCATGGACGCCAGCGCCGCGTACGCCATCTGCTGCTGTTGGGCTAACAACCCTGCAATCAAGTACAGGGAAATAGTTTATATACTACGCTTATATGTATGAATTGTTAGAAGAATATTATGAAAGATAAAAATAAAAAAAGTTTTACAATGCAATACTGGTAGGATTTCATTGAGTAATAGCAATTAGAATGACGGCTGTCGATGTTATTATATTGTCTATAATTTATGTGTGTACATGTAACCTTGTGAAACGTTTTAAATAACAAAGCAATTAGTTTACTGATCGTTTATTTAACCAGTTTGTGTGTGTTTGAGACTTTAATAGTATTAGAAAATATAAATAATGAAAACATTAAAAATAAAAATGCTGCAATATAAACTGATGATTTTGAAACCGACAATATCAATTAAATTCGAGACGATAGTTTTACGGACAACCGTCATTCGAATCAAATAATATTGCACTGAGCAATCTCCCTCCTCATTCGAATCAAATGAGTAGCAAGCAGTCTAATGGCGTTGATCTGTCGTGAGTACTGACCCATTCCGTTGTGCATGGGCCACACGTTGGCGAAGGGCGGCGGCGGCGGCGGGCGGTTCTTCTCGTTCTCGAAGTCCT
>JAMBLF010001338.1:0-103977 GCA_030578115.1 Leucoptera coffeella
ATAAGGCGAACTAATTTTAAGGATAATTTTTCATGTTAAAATGTTTTTTGTAGCCTAAAATAAGTGTTGTTTTAATCCTTATATTGAACTTAACAGCCTCTAATTTCTGTATACCCCAGGCAGCAACCACGAAGACGCCTCCGTAGCTCTAGAGGCCATAAGCCACGTAATCAGCCGCGCGCGTCGTGTGTCGCCCGCAGTCCTCCAGGCATTCGCTAAAAGGCTGTTGACCGCATCGTTGCAACTACACCACAACGGATCTCTGTCGTGCATGCAGCTTGTGCATACACTGGCTCAGGTAAGGAAAATCAGGTTTCTATCTCCGCAATTGCGGAGGTATTCAATGTATGGCTGCTTCGAACCCACGCGTTGATTAGGTAGTCAGTACTCAATGTGACAGGTGGTCAGCCATGTCGCCATTTACAAGCACTAACTATTACCTGTTCGGGGAACTGGTAGGTTTCCTCACGATGTTTTCTCCTTACCGTAGTGTTCAACGCATTTCGTAAATGTGTTTTTATGATGCCCTGTAGAAGGTTGGGCAGATATCACGGATCCTCATTTGTCCCGATCCTGATAGACCACTTTCGCTTTACTGACACTCATACTCACTCGGCGGTTATAGGTACTTCTAACATCACCCTTTATACAGGGTGAAATTTTCATCACTGGCAATACTTCAAGGGTAGATTATATGATCAAAATTATGCGGCCTGGCTTAATTATTTTAGTACCCTCCAGTACAAAAATATGGAGAAAAGCCTCCTCAAAGTTTGGGAGCCAATTCAGAATACGTGGACGCCCTACATTATTTCATTCATAAGTTCTCATCCAATTAAACATCTTTCAACACCCAAAACAAAAAACTATCAACAACAAAGCAAACAACTATCAACAACAAAACATCCAAGTAAAAATTTAATTTTTTTTGTAAACTCTCATTTCTGTTGTACCCAATGCCGTTCTAGGGTATGAAGAAAAGTCGTCGTTAATCATCACTACGGCTTACCTGCTGTTTAATACACAAGAACATAAAAGTTGGTTGAACATTACATGCCACCAATGAAAATTATCAAAACACATCGATTTCATCATACATACATTGTACATGATGCTAAAAACAATTCCCTTTCACTAGTTCTTCGATTTTTGTTCATTTTAATCCGTATCGATAGTTATTACAATAACAAATAATTTCAAAACTTATTATCATCTTGCGAATTCCGTTGCTAAAATTTTTTCAATAATCAAATTCAACATAGAGTAATAACATTCATTTAATGGTATGGTTACATGTCTTAAAAAGTACTTGAAGTATCAAGTACTTTTAGTGACAAAATAGTACTAACACATAAGTGAAATAAACAATTTTATTATTAATGATTTACTTATCATTGTTTATTCTTCATCTCATGTATATTTATTAATTAGTCATACAAAATATTTAAATATTTATGCTCGTAGTAAGTCGAAAGTATGAAATGTAATGCACTTCACCCTGGCTGTATGACGCGCTCTTTACTTCATCTTTACTTTATCTGTGGCTAATTTATTTATTTGATTGTTTGTTTTACAACGCTATGGCGGTTAGAGATCCCGCCACATAAGCTGGCAGTAGCCAAACTTGGAACTAAATTTGACGTTTCCGCAATTGCGTGTTATTTTGTATGAAAGGTAAATTTAGTATTACCAGCGTTGTGTTTTTTGCCCACTCTTTGTAATTTTTATGTTTGTTAAGGGTGATTAAAATAAATTGATTTCCGGAGTTTCTTGTTAGTTCTTCTCCAAGCTAGGGTCTCCGCTGATCTAACCTCGGTAAAAAATATGTAAAGACAATGCTCAGTGCCATGTTTGAAATAATAGTTTTAAGAGATTCGCGATTTATACTCATGATATAAGATATAAGGGTGTGGATAAGATTGATTGCAGCTGTGGGAAATCCTACGTCGAACACACTAAACGGTCTATTGCGGACAGAGTGAAGGAACACATAATATATGTAATATATAATAAGAAGGATAAGTCCCGTTAATTATTAATCATGTTTGAAATAGTTTAATAAACATATTTTGACTTTGATATATTAATTTGTTTTATTTGAGTTTATAGCTCTGCAACCAAAGACCGTTTCAAATGAAACCTATAATGTATTGAGGTGTATGGCACAGTGAGTGCTAGTTTTGGCGTGTTTACTGGTAACACTGAATTACGCGACTGTGGCGACGCCTCCAACTGCCACCTTATGTAGCGGGATCTCTAAAAGTATTTTTGTCGTCTGAATTTATAATTTAATGTTAAATTGCTATTTCATAGTACAATAATGGTAAATTATGTTTATTAATGTTGTGAAAGTAAAACATAATTTAGTTATGTGAATGTAAATTCATACTTTAGTGGAAATGAAATTAATTACTGAAGTGCTTTTGAGTTTATAATTGTCGAGAATTAAAACATAGAAAATTTAATGGAATCAAATGTTTTAAAGAACTTATCAAAGCGTAAACTAAAGGGAGATTAATTAGTAACCAGCATAGAATAATTACGCGATTAAATTAAGTACAATCCATAACCGGCTAATGTTCATGTTGTGTTATTGTGTGCAGTGATGATTATTTGGATTAAATAAAAGAATAGTGCGTAACATTGTCGTAATTAATGTTTAAAAGAAACCACATAAGTATGTTCTATTGGCTTCCTAACCTGTGAAAACAATGTCTCAATAATGAAAAAAGTTTCATTCAAGATGCTCCTGGTCCACAAACACTAGATTACCATAGAGAATGTAAACTTACAATTTATGAATGACCATGACCTTGGCAAGTAGCACGTTGATAGGGTACCCATATGTTACGGAAAATTTAAAATGAAAATTAAAAAAATTGTCCAAAATTTCCAAAAATTTCCTACCTTTTTTATTATGAAAATGGGTTCTATAGGTGCTACTGATAGCCAGGTTAAAATATTGCCAGTGATAAATCTGTCACCCTGTATAGTACTAGCGACCCGCTCCGGCGTCGCACAGGTATTAAATATATAGCCTACTCCACTATTAAATGGATGTTATTATTTATATAAACCTTCCTCTTGAATCACTATCTATTAAAAAAAACCGCATCAAAATCCGTTGCGTAGTTTCAAAGATTTAAGCATACAAAGGGACATAGGGACAGAGAAAGCGACTTTGTTTTATACTATGTAGTGATTTAGTGCCTGAAACATTATTTATATTATTATAATTCATATCTTATGTCTATTATACAGCAAAGCAAGCAAGTATCCGCAATGTTCGAGTTTGACCCCCTAGACACGGCGGGCTCTGGTCGCTTTGACCCCACCGCCGGCCCCGAACACAGTGGGGCTCACGCGACAGGCATGTACGAAGTGGTAATGCTGCGGAGGCATTATCATCCCAGTGTGGCGGAGGCGGCGACTGTAGCGCCTGATGTGCCGGCTTATTTGGCTAAGTTGTGAGTATTTTTATGAGTGTTTTTATGTTCTGCCTATGCCTCAGGATAGGTAATAGTCAGTGCCTATATACGGCGATACGGTTCACTACCTATCACGTTGGGTGCTGTCTATCTAGTGATACGCGGGCTTCGAATGACCCATACCTAACATGCCTTCGAAATTTCGGAGATGGACATTCAAGCCTCTGACTACCCCGCCATAATAAAAAGAGAGTGTGTATACACAAGTCGTCAATGTATGTGTTTGTGAGTATTGTGTTGTTCTTTGCGTTTTTGTCCCACCAGATGTAAATAAAATTTGGGTTCATTAGAAGAGGTGTTTTGCAGTTAATCTTTCTATATACATACATATACATTCGCGTCATTTAATCCCTTTCGGAGTGGACAGAACACCAGAGATTAAATCGGGTGCTGCCCAAGGACCAGTGATGCAGCCTAGCTGTATCGTTTACTGAGGCAGCACCTTTTTTCTGCATCAAAGTTTTCAAATTTGTTGTTTAATGTTTTTGAGTGCAGTGAATAAAGTGTTTTTTCTTTTCTGTCTCTCTTTCTTGAGATATAATCACTGAGATGTAAAAATAAACTAGCTGCCGTTCTTCCCGGCATGTCGTTAAAAGGGACTAGGGATAAATGGAATCTATTGGGCGAAGGGCTAGCAACTTGTCAGCAATATTCCTTATGACATACCTATTATGTCTACAAGGTTCTGTTCACCCCAAAAGGATTAAAGGACGTGAATGTATATGTCTAAATAAATTAGTGACAGTATTTATATGTTAATTTTTTTGCAGATCACCAGTACAAATCTGGGAGAAGTATGACGGGTCCCAAATGGCGTTTGTACCACGGATCCCACCGCCAAAAGTGGTGAAACCCAAACCCAAAACCACGCATGTATGGAGCCAGAACAGCCTAAGAGAACTGTGTAACAATACGGAGAAGAATGTAAAAGAAAATGTAGATTTTAGTCCGCTATTAAATGGTAAAAGGGGGAATAAAAGTAAATGAATTTATTTGGTTTTTTATTGTACTACCCGTTTGGTATATTATATATAAATACTAGCGACCCGCTCCGGCTTCGCACGGGTATAAAATATATAGCCTACACCACTATTTAATAGATGTTATTATACATATAAACCTTCCTCTTGAATCACTCTATCTATTAAAAAAACCGCATCAAAATCTATTGCGTAGTTTCAAAGATTTAAGCATAGAAAGGGACATAGGGACAGAGAAAGCGATTTTGTTTTATACTATGTAATTTATGTATTCACGTCATATAGTCTCTTTCTGGGTGGACAGAGACGAGACATGGTAATATTCTTGGTTACTTTTACTACGAGTATTAATAGTGAGGTTGCGATGAGATATATTTCCTAGACCCATATTCCATTAGTTGCCGCCTGCGACATGTTACGAAGACCGGCAACTAGATGCATTTTTTACAGGTCACAGGACATGCTAGACTAAACTTGTTTTATATTATTGGAATCCATTGTTGATAAGATAACAATCTGATACCCATATTCCGTATCTCTTAAGTTTCTATCAATGCCCAAAAAGATTGAAGGACCTGAGTATTAAGAGGATGTTCAGCAGTTTTAGTATATATGGACTGTAAGCACTTTTGGCGTAGTCAGAAATCGAATGTCTACTATCAACTGCGCCCAGTAGTGAAAAAAAAGCATTCGCATAAGTGAAAGGGCATCGCTTATGATCTGTTATGAATTTTGTCAAAAAAAAAACCAATTTTATGCACATTCAAAATACATATAATTCTTTAAGACGTATCATTTACCTCACCGTTCTTCAAACTACCATGATTTAAAGTGCCTACTTGATACTAGCAAATAATTGCTAACAACATTTTAACTGATAGCTTGAAACCAGTTTGGAAACTCTTGTCAGTCAAACTCTTATTCTGTTTGACACGAACAAAAAAACTTGAATTGAAAGTTACTTTTGTAGGTATTTATTTCCGATTCAAAACTTTGTTTTCACTTTCTTTCGAGTTTTATGTATTAAAAATCAAAACCCACACGTAAATTTAGGACATGCCTCGCCTTTGTTAACTGTAAATAGTGATATGAATTTACAAACTTAATCCTATAGCTGTCAGAAACTCGTCGTGAAACTTGTTGTTGTTACTTGGTGAAGTGTTTACAATCAAAAGTGATGGTGCCTCAGCAGCAGCGTCGACGGAGACGTCGGGCTGTGCCTCCAAAGACTGCCGAGAAGCGTATCGTTGTAGTCAGAGGCCCGGGCGGGTTCGGTTTCACCATAGCCGGGCAAAGACCTTGCGTCGTGTCTGCTGTAGCTACTGACGCTCCTGCGGAGATAGCAGGGTTACGTGCTGGGGACGCCATAGTCTCAGTGGATGGCGCGAACGTGACTAGGGCTCCACATGCGGCTGTGGCTCGTTTAGTCGCTGGAGCCCCTCAGGCTATCACTCTGTCCGTGTTGCCAAGAGAAGCTCAATTTACTGATACAGAGGACACTGAATCTGATGAAAGAGTAAGGAGTCGGAGAAGACATCCTCCAGGGAGGCGGAGGCTTCAGCAACAGGCTATGGTGCATCATCCAGGTAAATATGTTTTGTATTTTTCAAGTATAAGCTTTGTTGGTATACTTTAAAAATTGAATACAATTGATAGTTTATTAATACAGATACAGAGCTTAGATTTAGATTAGTTTAGTTGGGTTTATATGAATTTGTTTTGTTGTTAGGAAGAAAGAAACAAACATTTATTAAAAGTTCATAAAATAGATTAAATAGTATATTGATACAAAAATAAGGAAAAATTAATAATCCTAAACAACATTCCTGGTTTAATTGTAATGTGAATTGGTGTATATCATTGTATAATAAAAATATTATAATATCGCCTCTTTACAAGAATAATGTGATATTTTGCAAATTACAACTTTTAAAATACCACATTATTTTTGGTAGAATAACATGGTATTTTGTAAATCATAACTTGTAAAAATACCACATTATTCTAGTAAAGAGGCGATATGTTAGGTTGAAAAATATATAACATAAGCATAATTAAACTATTTCTTACAGAAGCAGAGAGTTATCCGTTAATCCACGTGGTAAGACGTAAAAGTTGTATACTCTTGTGTTTGTTCACTGTTCATCACTTGCTAATGTTTGTTGTGTACAGCACTAATTTATGACATCGCATGTTCACAGCAATGTTGCTAATTTTACAACAGTTTTGCTACATTTTTTAAAGACATATAAGGGATATTATTCAGTCTTACTTGTAAAAATGTTTGTAACCCAAAAAGCTGTCAACCTCTCCAGGGATTATGCATGTTACATAATATTGATAGTGGAAAGGCTATCTTGCTTAAGCATCATTTTGTAACTTTACAGGACAGTGATTCAAAGTTTATAAAAAGTCTAAGAAGTGAAAAAATTGATTTTATACAATATTTCTTCAACTTTTTAAAACTTTGAACGCCTCTCCTGTGAATTTGTAAAATAGTGCTTTAAGCAAGATAACCTTGCCTCCATCAATAGCATATCATGCTCATATAAACACGTAATAACAAACATGTATCTTGCCAGATTATAACAAAGACCAATGTTTTTATTTGACATAAGTACAAGTACAGTACATTCATTAAAAGTCTAAACTGTTGTCTGACACTGGTCTTTTAGCATTGAAATTTTACTGTTGGTTCGGAAGCCTTGGCTCGGAGAAGAACCAACAAGAAACTCGGAAACAAAAATGTCTATCTGCTATAAAATTACTTTTCACCATACTATAACACTGTTAGTACTGATGCCTATCGTGGAACATAGCTACTGTTGTTCATACTAAACACTTATTACTTGATAGCACAACACTTGCACTTTGTGTTAATATATAAAATTTAACGTTATTATATTTTCAGTTCACCCAATTGTGTTAATACATTGAATTTAGCTTGGTTTCGTATTCATTTCAAGAAATAGACGTTGATATGTTTATTCTTGAACTTGCTTTATGTTGCTTCCTTTTCATATTTGATTATTGTAATGTTGCTTCTATTTGTCATTAGTTTTTATGTCCTCATTAATAATAAGAGATTATGACTGTTTATGAATATTTCATTTATTAATCATTCTTGTCTGCGTATTACAAAATATATCTCAATATAACAAAGAGTAAATGCATGATCCTATGCCTAATTATCAAACCAATCACTTGTCAAAACTTAAAAGAAATTGATTTACTAAGGGTTTACACTTGTGACTAATTAAGTACCATCAATACATTAAAACTAAATTACTTAATTAAACCCACATTTCATTGTCCTTTTCCAGCTTGTCAAGCAGCACCAAGTACATCCTCCATAAGCGACATCTTACAGAACTTAAATCGAGTCCAAATGCCTTCCCAAGCAGCCAGGCTTGAGTGCCGGGCCTTCGTTGGCTACCTGGGAACGATTGAAACTCCCAGATCAGCGTCAGAAACCGCCCCTAGCAGCGTTAAAACTGCTGTCAGGAAACTTAGGCAGGAACGCAGACCAGCCTCGAGTGTCTTACTATCTGTACTGCCTAACGTTCTTGTTCTAAGACGACCGAATAACCAAACGCTAGCCCAATATGTAAGGGAGCGGATTATCTATATAGGATGCAGTTCAGAAGCGGACAGAAGATACTTTGGACTAGTAACCTTAGCGGAGTGTAATGAGGACGTAAATGACACTTCACACAGCTGCCATGTTTTTTCCGTTGACACGAGATTGATAGAACACGAAGCGCATTTGGGTAAGGCGCGAGAGTTCAAAATCATGTGCTCGAGAGACCCCGTGACGGAACGGTGTTTAGAATTTCCACCCTCCGCTGAATATGTGGTCGGAATAGTCAGGGGCATGTACTCCTTACCAGCTGACGATTGCAGCAGCCCCGCTTTGCAGCAGTTGTCCAAACTGGCTATCAAAAGCGACAGTCCAGGTGTGGCTAACTTTTCCAGGTGTAACCGCCAAGTTAGAGTGCCCAGAACAGTTAGAAGACCGCATGAGAGATTGGATGACCAGGGTCACAATATCGCTAACTCTCCGCAGCCGAGTAACCATAGTGAGATCACAACTACATCAAGCAACAGCGATTCCGGGATAGGCTACCATAATGACGGAGGGAATATGGCTGATAGGATCCTAGTGGTTGACTTCGTTGGTCCGCAGCCAGTGAACAGGTTTCGAGCGGAAGCTGTTAGACGGCCTATCGGCTTAGTTGGCTGCAACTTTGAAGATGGCTCCTTCCTTTCCAACCCCACGCCTGTGGTCGAAGGCTTCAGTGGTCAGGGAAGGCCTTTGAACCAGCTAGACGACATATCCTTGAACGGTTTCCGACATCGACCCTACGCCGCTCCGAGAACGGATACTCAAAACGTTGATTATGAAAACCTTCCTTGCAGTTCCCAAGCAAGATTTAACTCTAACGAAATTCATTACGATTTTGTCCCTCACCAACTAGACTTAGATGAGGAAAAAGTGGGTGAATCAATGAACTCCGTAGAGATATATGAGGAAAAGACAGAATATTGCCCCTCAACCAATGAATCTCTAGACAATATAACAGTAGTGGGTTCTGCTAGTAAAGCCAGTGATACCTTATCGATATATTCTTCGAAGAGTCAAGAGGAGCCGCGGTTAGTTAAGGACAGACATCTGCAAGCGTCCCTGGATGATATGCTGGTGATAGGGCTGCGGGATAAGCCGCCGAAGCCCCAGAAACATGATGATGGAAACTTTGTGCATCCTGCTGCAGTTAAGACTAAGGTAAGGCATTTGTACAGAAGTAAATCCTTATATGCCTTTTGGAGGAAACTGTAGAATGAGGGTGTATTGATCTTGTTTTTATGATGGAGGATAGCTATCAGTGACAGTTAGGTCATTATTCAATAAATTCTCAGTTCTCATAGGACTCCTATTGCCATATACATACCTTCTCATACCTTTATGCATTGTTTAACCTTTTGTTGGGCACATCTGTGATGTAATATATTTAGGAACATTAACTAGTAGGTATTAGTACTTGCTCGTTTATCATCATGTTATTTTACAAATGACTCGCATTTTAAACTGGTTGTGGCATGAAAGAAGATGTAGTGACGAAAATAGAGAAACATGGAGCGTATGGATAAAAGCAGAGTTACGAAAAGTATTTATAAAGCCCAAGTGGAAGATATAGTTGGACGGGGTAGCCCGCGTAGAACATATACAGGTCATATTGGGGACATTCTTCTCAAGGTGGGTGTACGTAGTGAAGAACAGAAGAGCATGTATGAGAAGGTTAATGGTTCTTAGTGAAGCAAGAGAGATTAGTCAGGATCGTTCCAGGTGACGACTGTCGTCTCTGCCTATCTCGGTGGGGACGTAGAATAGTGAATATGTGTGTATTTTACGAATAACACAGATAGCGTTTTATGTTTATATTACTACCTCTTAAGTTACTACGTAAACCATTCCATTTTATTCCAGTCAAAAAAGCCGAAACCACTGAACATATTCGCCAAAACCAAAAACATGTTGAGTGGTCACAAGAGAAGTGTTTCCGCCAGCCGCGCAGAGGCGGCGCCACCGTCGCCCGTGCAGGCGGCCAATAGCGAGCCAGATCTACGAGACTCGGTGAGTGGACCAATCAGATTACAGTATTTGTATCATGTTAGGTACAGGATGAATTATATTGGTTATACTTTAAAATAGTCTTAAGACACTGCAGTAGTGGCGATAAAAATACATGAAATGTATTTTTACTTGTCTACTATGTATGACTTGTATACTATGTCTTTATTCAACTATTGTATTCTAGTTATTTTTAAACACTCGCGATTTACACTCATTTTATTTACTATGTGAGACCGGGTCGTATAGCGATAAATTAATAAAGACATCTGATTACAACCGAGTCGAAACGTCGGGTAAAATAAAGGTAATCAGATATCTTTATTTATTTATCATGTTACGACCCGGTCTCACATAGTAAATAAAATATTGTAACCTACCTGTAATGACATACGGTGCCGAGACGTGGAACATGACAGTCGGGCTGGCTCACCGATTACATGTCGCTCAGCGAGCAATGGAGCATTTTTTTGTTACTGAAATCTCAAGTTATTTTTTATGTACTCAAAGTGGTTATTGTATTACGAAATATACAATAATATTTATCCTTGGATTGGCAACTTTAAGTTTATAATCATAAAAACTATTATCCTCTGTAACTTTGTACTTTTAACTAGTGATAATAATAATAAATAATAATAATAAAGTTTATTGGGCACAACAAAACTTGAGCTATTCATCATTCATCGATCGTTCTTAACAATTATAAGTTAAATTGGACCTTATGACACTCTCATTAAAGTTCAATTTAGCTTTCATATTCTCCTAATTGTATGAGTAAATTAGTAAGGAATGTTTTAGCAATTGAACTAAAGAGGTATTTCCTTTTCGGTTCGTACAGTCATATCGTATGTTGCATTCTCTTGATTTTGTCTACCGTTTGCAACTGTGAAACTAAATTCTTACATACATATGCATTCACGATTAATAACTAACGGGACTTATCATGAGTGTAAATCGCGAATCTCTTAAAACTATAATATGCATTCACGTTCATCAATGCCTTTCGGGATGGATAGATCCACAGCGACATAAAATTGGTCACTATTAACATTAATATTGCGGTTGTTAAACACCATCTGTCAAGTTTAAAGACCTGTCAATTTATTGATGATATATAGTGAAAATTTGGTTTGACATGCTCAAAAAAAACGAATGCAGCGATAAACACGTAACTCTGACTACCTTTATATAAGGGTCGTGAAGTTTTTATTGGTCTTATATAAGGAACTCTGACTACCTTGCAAGAGATCAGGGTTGTAAAGTCCTTATTTAATTTAACCAACGTCATGAATTAAGTAAGGGCCAGTAGAAAATATCGGTGTAGCTCAGTCGTTGGAGGCTTGACTCTGTATCAGTGGGTACAGGGTTCAAACTCGGCGCAAATTATGAATATTTACGCAATATATACTATGGTGAGGGAAAATATCGTGAGGAGCCCTACCTGTTCGCGAAAATAGTTAGTACTTGTAAATATCGACATGGCTTATAACCAGTGACATTGAGTACTGACTATCCGGTCTACACGTGGTTTCGAGGTGTCCATAGAATTACTACCTTCGGAATTACGGAGATGGACACCTGAACCTCTGACTACCCTGCAAGGGTTAATGGTCGATGCATTGTGAGGAAACTCATCTATTTGTCAGAATAAGTAATAGTCAGTGCTAAAAGCGATATTTGAGTTTAGAGGTGATAAAGCCAAAGTGTTTTGTCAAGATCGGGACAAATGAGCATCCGGTGTCTGCCTAACCCTCTGTACCAAAACGGGCGTGATGTGTACGTAAGCGACCTTACTCTTCCCACTGTACAAACATAACCAATCGTATATAACGTAGCAGATTCAATGAAATCTATTTATAGTTAGTTAAAACAAACAAATGCGGTTAATTTTATTATCAGTAATAAAATTAGACGTTTTAAACGTTATCGCTATTTACCTATGTCCCGTGCTTCAATGTAAATAGAATGCTAAGACGAAGATTCTATTGGGCGATGGACTAGCAAACTCACTAATATGCCATATAAATACGGCACAAACCCAATTACTACGGTGAGGGAAAACATCGTGAGGAAACCTACCTGTTTCCCGAACAGATAGTCAGTGCTTGTAAATGGCGACATGGCTTACCACCTGTCACATTGAATACTATCTGCTCAACACGTGGGTTCTAGGTGGCCATAGAATTATTACCTTCGCAATTACGGAGATAGACACCCGAACCTCTGACTACACCGCAAGTGTTAATGGTCGTGAACGCGTGTGTCTTTTTTTTGACAAACTCAATTCGATCGCTAAGTCACAGTACTTATTATAACTCCGAGATTCCCTCCACTCTAAAAGGAATTAAAGGCGTGAATATATATGCTAACATGACGTTCTACTCAGCATGTCGTAGACAGTGACTAAGGGATTACTGTTCAATTGAATTTACATATGTTTATTCCTCTACATTGTATTTTGACGACCTCCGTGGCGCGATCGGTTAGACACCTGAACGCTAATCGTGGGGTCCCGGGTGCGATTCCCGGTGGAGGTAGAGTTAAGAACTACGCTTTTCTTCTGCTTTCCAGTCTGCTCGTTGATTATATATGCTATATATGTATAATATGTATACATTTCTTAAATATACGTTGACTAGTACCCTTAACACATGTCTTAAATGTACTTAATAAGGGGCTAGTTCAATTGGTGTAATAAAGTCCAATTATTATTATTATTATGTGTATATGTAAATGTCTGTAAAGGTAGGTGTACGTAGTGTGAAGAACAGAAGATCATGTATGAGAAGGTTACGTTTTCGAGCGACGCTAGAGAAATTTGTAAGGATCGTTTCAGGTGGTGACCGATAATCTCTGCCTATACCGTTGGGAACATAGAGGCGTGAATATGTGTAAGTGTGAAGGTGACATGTATTTAGCATTCCATACACACTATTCATTAGCACAGATAATCCATTGATCGCCTAATTGGTCCCATTAAACCTTCAACACCTATTTTGGATTGGGGATATAGCTTTTTATTATTATTTAAACAGTGTTGTCTTGTCACGCGTCACAGTCGTATTCTCAAGTCTATAATCCTTTTTAGAGTAGACTGAACATCGCAAACATATCATCACCTCGTTTAGCATAACTGTCTAATCACTACATAGTATAAAACAAAGTCGCTTTCTCTGTCCCTATGTCCCTTTGTATGCTTAAATCTTTGAAACTACGCAACGGGTTTTGATGCGGTTTTTTTAATAGATAGAGTGATTCAAGAGGAAGGTTTATATGTATAATAACATCCATTAAATAGTGGATTAGGCTATATATTTTGTACCCGTGCAAAGCCGGAGCGGGTCACTAGTATTCTATATTGCTAATTGATTATTAGTCCATCGCCCAAAATATTCCATATACCACTAACCCCTTATACGCCTCTTCAATATCGTGAAGAACGGCAGCTAGTTAGCATTCTTTTTACGTCCCAATCTAGCATTACCCTACCCGGAACATAATTAAATTCCATCGATTGATATTCACGCAATTGGCATAAAGATATCGACTAACAACACGCGTGAGATAAGCAGAGATACAAAGCTATAATCGGGCGTATTTTAATCTATATACGTAGATATTACTTCCGTTAATCTGAGGGGTAGGCAGAGATCTTAGTTCCTAATTTGTCTCGATCTTAAATCAGTTAAGTATAATTGACACTCATACACTTCCTCATATACACTCGGCTTCATTGTATAACAAAGCTATAATTAGGCTCATTTTAATGTATATACATACATATCACGCCTGATTCTCGGTAGAGGGGTAGGCAGAGTACGCGGTTTTTAATTTGTCGCGATCTTAATAAACCACTATAGTTTCATTGGCTGACACACATACATCTCATACACACTCGGCGGTTATAAGTACTTCTAATGTCGCTCTATTTCCTAATACGGCAATAAACAATCACATTTTAATCTATAAACAAACATACATACACATCACATACGATTTCCTACAGAGGGGTAGGCAGAGATCACGGTTCCTAATTTACCTCGATGACAGACTACAGACAATACAGTCAGACTAGCACAGAACTGCAAAAGACGTACATATACATTCACGTCCTTTAATTCCTTCTAGAGTGGACAAAACCTGGGAGATATAATATCTCCTAGGTCTCTTTTTAGCATTCATATTAGGGTTGTGTAGTCATATGAAACTAGTGACAGTTTGTAAGTCCATCAATCAATACATTCCATTTACCCCTAGTCCCTTAGTCGCCTCTTACGACATGAAAGGCAGCTAGTTAGCGTTCTATTTACGTCTCAGACTAGATATAATATCTGTTAGGTCACTCTTTAGCATTCATGCATATTAGGGTGGTGTAGTCATATGGAACATTGGTGATGGGTTGCTAGCCACCCAATAAATTTAAAATATCCCTAGTCCCTTAGTCGCCTCATACAATACGAAAGGCAGCTAGTTAGCAAGGGACTCGATAAGACGGGATGTACAAAAAGTTATACGGTTATGGTTAGGAATTATACGGTGAGGGAAAACATCGTGAGGAAACCTACTCGTTCGTCGAAAAGAATAGTTAGTGCTTGTAAATGGCGACCACCTGTGACATTAAGCTCTAACTATTTGGTCAACACGTGGGTTTAAGGCCATAGAATTACTTACTACCTTCGCAATTGCGGAGATGGAAACCTGAACTTGACTACCTCGCAAGGGTTAATGGTCGTGAATGCGTGTCTTTTGTTTTTGTCCACAAAGTTTCAAATCATATGTTTGAAAATCGACTTCCGTAAACAAAATATATACATGGCTACTTCGAACATTCTCTAAACATAAACAAAGGATTCAATTCAAACCATATGGGTTCCTAATGCTTATAACAAACATACACATTCAGTCGTTAAGTGCTAGGACGATGTCACACGGAAGTGGTCCGGAATCATGTATGATGTTAATTGTAATAGCAGAAACAAAAATAAAGTATTAATTATTATTTATAGTGGCTGTAGACTAAAGGAAATATGTTATTTTTGTTTATTAATAAACAGGTTAATTGTAATTTATATTATTTCAATGAATTATTTGAGCTTTAATATTGTTATTAATTGGATTGCTTTTATTGAATATGATTTTTTATTGTTATTGAAGTGTCTTGATTTTGAATTTAATTAATTTCATTTCTAATATCATTACGTATTTAATTATCTTATTTGGTACAAACGTGTAATGATAATCAAAAGTAAATAAATAAAAATATATATCAGATTAACTGTTCAGTAAACAATGTAACATGTAAGCTGCGCCGCCGTTTACAAGCACTGACTATTACCTATTTGGAGAATAATATTTACCCTCACCGTGGTAATTTTGGTTTTCCTAATGATAAATGTATAAGCTAATGTCATTGTTATTCAATTGACTTTAATTTACTGATTTGGTACGCGAATATAACATGTAGGTTGATTAGATCGTTTCCGTATAACTCGATTCAATTATTCGCCCGATTCACGTTTGTCCTATTTAAGTAGCTTCTTTAGTTAGTGTAGTTTCAAAAAGAGGAATACGTTTTATCATTCAAATGTATATTAACAGTCAGATAGACGCTATATTGAAAACGGGTGACGTTAGGAGTACCTATAACCGCTGAGAGTGTATGAGAAGATGTATGAGTGTCAATGAAGCGAAGGTGGTCGGTCAGGATCGGGACAAATGGGGATCCGTGATCTCTGCAACCCCTCTCCAGGGAATCAGGCGTGATGTGTATCTATGTATGTATATTGTAACGTCTATGATCCCGAAAAATGTAAACAGAATACCCTAAATCATCGTTTCTAAATATTTACTTAAATTTAAGATTAATTAAAATGCTATTCTTACACCCAATGAATATACATAATAATACATGTTTTTCCTATGTATTAAGTTCTATGTATTATATCTATCACTTTAAAAGTACTGTGAGATTAGGGTATTCATTTCCGATGTTTTTGCGGTTTTTTCTACCTCGAAGAAAAGGAAATTCCTAAGGATTTTTTCCTACGTCATATTTTTATTAAAATGGTCTATAGATAAATTAATTTTATCATAGATAGACTATATATGTATAGATAGATAGATGAACCCCCTTGATACACGTCTCAAATATTTTAACAATGGTGCCAGTTCAATTAATATAATATTATAGTTTTAAGAGATTCGCGATTTATACTCATGATTAATAATAACAGGACTTATCGCGTAAGTTTATATATAATAAAGTTACCTTTATTAACCCGACGTTTCGGCTACGTTGCAGCAGCCATGGTCACGGGCAGTCAGTCTGTCGGCATAAAAACTTACACGATAAATCCCGTTAATTATTAATCATAATATAATATTGTCCTAAATAACTGAAACTTTTCCGTAAATCGTAATCATTTATCGTGTAAATATACGAAACTTAAATGTCTGACTACCCCCAACAGGATAACAGTTACGACCCGCATTGTGTATGTAGCTAATTGAAGACTCAATTTATTCACGACGTTTAACCAGCGAGGGTCACTGGACTTCAATTAAGCTTAATATTCTTTCAAACAATTGAAGCTTTGAAGTCATTCAAACTTTAATCCCATTCAGGGTGGACAGAACCTCGGAGATGTAATATCTCATCAATCATTTAGCGTAACTATCGGAATAGATATGCAACTATTACTATTGATCGAGAGATATAAAGATCTCTGCCTACCCCTCTACAGGGAATCAGGCGTGATGAATATGTATGACAAGTTGCTAACCCATCGCTCAATACATTCCATTACACCCAGTTCCTCACAGATACACCGGAAAGAAAGACAGTTATTATTAGAATTCTATTTACGTACCAAATTAGGTCGGGAAACGTACTATAGTTTATAATGAACTGACTCATTCATTACAAGAATTAGATTCGTTCTTCAGTCGGTCATTGAATGCTTCGTTCAACAGTCGTGTGTTTAGTAATAAAAATAAAGTTGCAGAGAATAGTGTGTGTGATTATGGCGTTTCGGAAACGGGAATGTAACGTGTGATGTGTAATGCATAGTGTGTATGGTATATAGTTTGTGTCACTGTTATTGTGTGTGTGAAAAATGTCGAATCGCGTGATGGGATACATGATTTGTGGCTACAATTCTGTCGATAACCTTATGGTGAGTGTCAATTTTATCGATAACATAAGCATGATTTACATACAAACACATCACGCCTGATTCCTTGTAGAGGGGTAGGCAAAGATCACGGATCTGTCCCGATCCTAACAAACCACTTCGCTTCATTGACACTCATACACACTCGGCGGTTAAAAGTACTTCTAACGTCACCGTTTTACAATATTTGATTGCAAAGGGCATGTTTCGATGGTTTGGATTGATTGTCATGCAGATGAATGATAGAAGATTGAGAAAAGGAATATAAGTGAGTGAAGTGGAAGAATGGTTACGTAGAGGCCTACCCAATAGGACATATGACAGATAAACGCCTAATTTATTCATACACTATTAACAATGATAATATTTAGAACATCAATTGAACTAGCCTGTTAGTTAGTTCATTTAAGAGTTGTGTTAAGGGTACTAGTCAACGTATACATAATTGTAATTCCCGGAAATAATGTCTTAATCATAGGTCACAGAAATGTCTCTTACATACGCTTCACGACTTGTATATACACACTCCCTTTTTTTATTATGGTGGGGTAGTCAGAGGCTTGAATGCCCATCTCCGAAATTCGAAGGCATGTTAGGTATGGGTCATTCGAAGCCCGCGTATCACTAGATAGACAGCACCCAACGTGATAGGTAGTGAACCGTATCGCCGTATATAGCCACTGACTATTACCTATCCTGAGGGATAGGCAGGTTTCCTCACGATGTTTTCCCTCACCGTTAGCGACTGTAAATGTCTCATATTAAGATACATATCTAAGCCAAGACACATTTTAATAGATGCTAAATATGTAGTGGTCAGTCTGTCGTCAAATATGATGACGGCACATTCTATCTATATTAAAGACTAAGCGAAATATATATCATTTCATATTTTACTCCATTAGTTTTTAATACAACTTGTGAATAAAGTAAATATTGTAATACAACAAAACTAAAACTTTTCTTTATACACAACTAGCGACCCGCTCCGGCTTCGCACGGGAATAAAATATATAGCCTACTCCACTATTTAATGGATGTTATTATACATATAAACCTTTCTCTTGAATCACTCTATCTATTAAATAAAGCGCATCAAAATCCGTTACGTAGTTTCAAAGATTTAAGCATACAAAGGGACATAGGGACAGAGAAAGCGACTTTGTTTTATACTATGTAGTGATTTAAAAATACAAACTTAAGGTACTAAAAAAATTTATATGCAATGTATAAATAATAAATGAATGTAAAGTTATTAAAATCGAAACTTCTCTTTTCACATTCTATGATTATAGTCGTCTGTGTAATTGTATGTACGTTTCATTACAATAGTTCTTTATGATATATGGTATTGATTATAAATTTATCGTAACCACGTGTGTTTGATATGGCCCTATTACTTGGCTTATTCAGAGATTAATTCGCTAACTTATGAATAGGATACAATGTAATATAAACGTAAATATATTCACGCATCTAATTCCTACAGAGATAGGCAGAGACTGAACATCATCATTTCGTTCTCTTTTATACTGAAACCTTAAAATCCAGCCGACCATATAAATCTATAAATTCCACATATATACATAGATATGTACACAATACGCTCGATTCCCTGAAGAGAGGTAGGTAGAAATCAAGGATCCCCATTTGTCTTGATCCGATAAACCACTCTCGCTTCATTGACATCCGTACTTCTCCTCATACACACTCGATAATTATAGGTAGGTACTCCTAAAGTTACCCATTTATAATAAATCTCGAAAATCAGTTGATAAAATTTTCATCTTCTCCAAAATTATCATAACATTCCTGTGTCTATTTTTGTTGCTACATCTTAAAAATAAAACATATTACGTTTGATAACTATACGCGTCTGCAATAACGGAGTAATTCATTTAAGATCATACAAAAAACAATTTTCACCAGATAATCATAACGTGACAGGTAGTAAAATGAAATGTAATAAAATATGTACTTTTTATTCAATATAAGGATCAGAAATATCACCTATTTAAAGTAAATTGACATTAAAATTGTGATTATAATTAGAATAAATGTCCTTAGGAATTAAAAATAAATGTAATTAAACTATTGACATATAATATCAATTCTAACTTAAGGGGGTCCCAATAAGAACACGTAAATCTGCAATCACACTAAAATGAAACATTAATTCACATCGTACGGTGAGGGAAAACATCGTGAGGAAACCTACCTGTTCCCGAAAAGGTAACAGTTAGTGCTTGTAAATGGCGACATGGCTTACCACCTGTCACATTGAGTACTGACTATCTGGTCAACATCTGGGTTCGAGGTGGCCATAGAAATTACTACCTTCGCAATTACGGAGATTGAAACTTGAACTGCTGACTACCCCGCAAGGGTTAATAATAATAATATTAAAAAGCGTTTATTTACGGCCACAAAAACATACACAATACAAAACATTTACAATAAAAAACTTACAAACTAAGGGGTATAACTAGTGCATGTTATTGTCGCAGCAAAAGGGTTCCAACTCAGCTGGATATGTTGCGTCTGGTGACAGACGCAACGCTGGTTTTATGTCAGAACCACTGGAGAGCAACGTTTATATTTTAAAGAAAATGGTTAAATATAGTACGCGTAAAATAAATATAGTAAAGTAAATATAGTATAGCTACGTAAATAAACAGTATAAATATATACATAGATATAAGATATGATAACATGTGTGAATAGCAAATGCAAAGACTTAAAAACGGAATTTATTTAAGATTTAGTATAAGTAATATAGATAATATTAAGATATAAAATAATATGTAATAAATATAAATATATAATATTAAAATTGATATATAATGTATTATAAATTAAGTGTCCGAGGGGCAATAGAAGGAGCACCCGCCTCCTCTTGCTGGCAGAGCAAATGTTCCCGGAGATATCGTTTAAATTTCGGTTTAAAGGATACTTGTCTTATGGGTGGGGGAATATTGTTCCAACATTTGGAGGCGGCATACCTAAAAGCTCCCCTGAAAGCGGCGGTGCGATGGCGAGGCAGAACAAGCGGTGGTACACAAGCACGAGTCGATTTATGTTGCTGGGATCGCCATGTCAGTTTCTTAAATAAATATTTATATAAATATTTAATTTTAATTAATGGTCGTGAACGCGTTTTTTCTTACGTCACATTATTGAAATAGTCATTTATTTTGTAGTAGCCCCCAAAACCAGTAGTATTCCGGTTATATCAGTTACTGACTATTGCCTATTCTAAATAGTACATCTTATAACAAAAAAGACAAACGCGTTTACGACCATTAAACCTTGCGGGGTAGTCAGAGGTTCAGGTGTCCATCTCCGCAATTGCGAAGGTAGTAATTCTATGGCCACCTCGAACCCACTCGTTAACCAGATAGTCAGTACTCAATGTGACAGATGGTCAGCAATGTCGCCATTTACAACCCTCGATACAGACTCAAGCCCCAAACAACTGAGCTACGTCGAATTATAATCTTGTAATGTTTAACATAAAACCTACAGAGTTTGAGATTAATAGATTACTTACTAAAGAAGTAAGAACAGAATTTAATACGGAATTTCCTTATAAAATAGTTTATAGTTTTTCTAATACTTTAATCTGGTTCCATTGTGATTTTAATTGTTCTAGAACACGATTTAGTTTGACCTTAGTTGCTATTTCTTCGATTAACATTGTTTTATTACTATTACCTATAGTTAGATAGCTATTTTGACTATTGAGCGATGTATTTACTGCCTATTTGAATATGTAGGCAAAATGATAAATGCGTAGGCAGAGGTTCGGGTGTCCATATCCGCAATTGCGGAGGTAGAAATTCTATGGCCACCTCGAACCCATGTTTTGACATATATGTCCATAGCCTAATATTTCATATACCCAATCTCAAACAAAGACTAACGCGTTCACGACGATTAACGCTTGCGGAGTAGTCAGAGGTTCAGGTGTCCATCTCCGCAATTGCAAACGCACTAACTATTACCTGCTCGGGGAGCAGGTAGGTTTCCCTACGATGTTTTTACCTCACCGTATTATTCGACGCATTTCGTAAATGTATACCAAAATAAATGTATATCCATTCCCATAGCTCAATAGATTCAATAAATTCTACCCTAGTCACTCCTGATATACATACATTCACGTCCTTTAATCCCTTTCGGGGTGGACAGAACCTTGGAGACATGAAAAGATCTCCTTAGTCACTTACTAGCCAAAATATTGGGGTTGTGATCATAATAGACCATTGGTGACAGGTTGCTATCCCACTGCCCAATAGATCCCATAGACCCCTAGTCCCTTAGGCCCCTTTTACAATATGCTGGAAAGAATGGCAGCTAGTTAGCGTTCTATTTACGTACAGTCAGCGCTAAAAGTGCAGTCCCAGTAACTTTTTATAATGTTTACGTTTATAAGTACAAAAGAAAATTTTTACATTATAAAACTGGCGCCACTATGCATTGTCATGGCCACTATACGTTCGCGTGCTTCGAAATGAAAAATATTGTTTTTTGTTCTTGTAAACGTAAACCTTATAAAACGTTACTGGGACTGCACTTTTAGCGTTGAATGTACGTACACCCCTTATAAGTATGAAGCCGAAAATAAATAACAGTGCTAGTATTCAATGAATGGGTTCTAAAAATAGATGCCATTACATCTATGAAAGAGTAGAACGTGTACATTCACGTCCTTTATTCCCTTTAAGGTGGACTCGGAGATATAATATTTAAATCACTGTTTAGCATGAATATTGGGGTTGAGGTGTTATAACGGTGACAGGTTGATAGTCTATCGCTCAATTGATTCTATTTACCCCTAGTTCCTTAGTCGCCTCGTATGACATGCTGGGAAGAACGGCAGCTAGTTAGCATTCTTTTTACGTACCAGACTAGCACAGGTCTAAATAGAAGCATTCGGTATTGTCTTCATACACATACGCTGCGAACATGGAGTAATTAATAAGAGGAGTAGGCCTTACGCAATATTTGTATGGAAACTAGCGTGGCATCACGCGGGGTGAAACGAGGTACGCGGGATGGAGGGGAGATATTACAACCAATCAAAACACGGCATCGGCCAATCAAATTGGGTATCTTCTTTCTACTACACATTTTTAGACTCCGCACCAATTAAAACACGCCATGTAGACTCCGCACCGCGTAACGGGGACCACTCCTTACGCCTCTTTGTATTTGTTTCGTGATTAATTCACATAATGTGCGGATCTGGGATTTAATTAGAACGTAACCAGCTGCCTAAGTACTACCACGGGACATTTATATGAAAATCATGCCAGCAAGACATGTTAATAATTAGTATATAAAATACTACTTTGTATTAATCAACTTTTTACTTGATAATAAGGTTAATTATGTCAATGGGTGACAGATGAAATTATTATCTTCATATAAAATAAACTTCAAGACTTCTTCATCGTGGGGTAGTCAGAGATTCGTGTATCCTTCTTCGTGATTGATTATGGCCACGTTGAAAGACCTCTGGCGCATCACGCCTGATTCCCTGTAGAGGGGTAGGCAGAGATCACGGATCCCCATTTGTCCCGATCCTGACTGATCACTTTCGCTTCATTGTCACTCATATACACTCGGCGGTTATAGGTAGTTCTAACGTCACCCTTTTTCAATATAACGTCTATCTGAGTTTCACTCGCGATTTATACTCATTTTATTAATTATGTGTCTTCCCGCGACCAAGGCCTATGCAACTGGGTCGAAACGTCGGGCAAAATCAAGGTAATCACATGATCACATATCTTTATAAATTTATCGTGATTTGACCCGGTCTCACAATTAATATCTGACTATCATTTGTCTTATTGGGCTGGTCCCTACGTAACCGCCCTTCCACTTCACCCACATATATTCCTTTTGTCAATCGACAATCATTCATCCGCATAACATGGTCCAAACCATCAAAGCATCTTTCAATCTTTATTTAGTACCAATTACCGTCAGAGACAGTCTCGGTAAACGTAGTGTAGGACGCCCCCCTAAAAGGTCGCCGGTAGTGGTTGGCTGAGGGCCACGAGTGATCGTGTTTTGTGGCGTACCTTTGGGGAGGCCTACGTCCAGCAGTGGACTGACATAGCCTGATTGACTAATTGATACCGTCAGATTCCCATTGACCCTTAGTTAAGACTTGCAGCTAGTTAGCAGTTTATTTAAGTCACAGAATAGTTAATAGTTACAAGTAATAGTCAGTGCTTGTAAATGGTGACATGACTTACAACCTGTCACCTTGAGTACTGATCTGGTCAATACGTGGGTTCGAGGTGTCCATAGAATTACTACCTTCGCAATTGCGGAGATGGATACCTGAACTTCTGACTACCCCGCAAGGGTTAATGGTCGTGAATGCGTGTCTTTCTGTCTTTTACATGAATAAAAGAATACTTAACCTAATTCAATGTTTTGAGATATGATAAGAAGGGCACGGGGTGACACGAACCGAAATAAATTTGGCATCACGAAATTTGGTTACCTATAAACGCGGTTTAAAAATGTATGAATGACGTGTTTACTCGGAAAGGGGGTCAGGAATATAGAATCAAGATGTTTAGCAGTCAGTTGGTACATGATTAATGTGTATACATTAACTTCAAGACTATTATGTTATGCGGGTTAGTCAGAGCTTTGTGTTCATTTTAGTAATAGATGAGTAGGTTATTTATACATACATCGAATGTATGTTTCCCTACATCACTATATAGTATAAAACAAAGTCGCTTTCTTTGTTCCTATGTCCCTTTGTATGCTTAACTCTTTGAAACCACGCAACGGATTTTATATATAGAGATAGAGTGATCCAAGAGGAAGGTTTATATGTATAATAACATCCATTAAATAGTGGAGTAGGCTATATATTTTATACCCGTGCGAAGCCAGAGCGGGTCGTTAGTGATCTATAATGAAATGTCACGTACATACGTTAAAGTTCTAATTACACTGTCATGAATCTAATATTAACAAGTTCGCAAATTCACATTCGTGAAAACCGTGTCCCGTGACAGTCTGGGAGGTTATTATGAAAACTACCTGCTTTTCTTGTTGCTATATAGTAATAATATTTAGGACACTATTACACCAATTGAACTAGCTCCTTAGTAAGTTCAGTTAAGACTTGTGTTAAGGGTACTTGTCAACGTGTATTAAACAAATTAAATAAATCGAAATTACAATACTAATTAAACAAAACCAACGCGTTTACGACCATTAACCCTTGCGGGGTAGTCAGAGGTCGAGGTGTCCATCTCCGTAATTGCGAAGGTGGTAATTCTTTGGCCACCTGGAACCCACGTGGTGTCCAAATAGTCAGTGCTCCATGTGACAGGTGGTAAGCCATGTCGCCATTTACAAGTACTAACTATTTTACCTGTTTGGTAACAGGTAGGTTTCCTCACGATGTTTTCCCTCACGAATTATATGATTACCCCAAGCCTCTACACACCCTAAACAAATAAGACGTCTGATCATAGTAATAATAAAGTGTCACACGGTTAGGTAAGCTAAAGCTCTAATTACGCTGTCGTGAATCTTGAATTAGCGTGGCGAATTGGCATTTTTGAAGCCGTGAACTTCATATTTAGAACGCGTGATAGGTATGACGTGATACGGTGACAATTATAATTGATATAATATGTACATACACATCACGCCTGATTCCCTGTAGAGGGGTAGGCTGAGATCACGGATCCCCATTTGTCCCGATCCTGACAGACCACTGTCGCTTCATTGACACTCGTACACATTCGGCGGTTATAGGTTCTCCTAACGTCACCGAATTTCAATATAGCGTCTATCTGACTGTTATATGTTTTATTAGGCCGGCCCCTACGTAACCGCCCTTCGACTTCACTCATATAATATATAATGTAATAATATGTATTACATTATATATTCAAATAGTGTGATAAGGGAAGGTTGCGATTTGAAAGAAGATGAAGTGACTAAACACAATTTAAAGACTCCAAAAAAGTTGACTTAAATAGAATAAATAAATGAAAAAACACTCCATAATAATCAATTATTAGTATAGATGTTGCCCACTACAAATTAAAATTTTTGAATATATAATGCTATACATAATATGTATGTATATATTTATTTAAAATATACATATATATATATATATACAAGTATTTCTTAATATACGTCGACTAGCATCCTTACCATATCTTAAATTACTCGTAACTTACCGAGGGACTAGTTCAATAATTATACTATCTTCCAATATTATTATATTATATCCATTGTGTCCCTTTACTCAGTCCAACCATCTAGGGAAACCGTACTTAAGCATATAGCGCGTAGAATCTTAATGTCTCACCGGAAACGGATAGACGACTCGACGCATCCAAACAATGCCAGATGGGTTATCTCCCTTCTAAGAAACACGGTGCGAGTATGGAGCTTAGGTTTTGTAACCAGCTGCCTTCCTATCATACATAATAATAATATTTGGGACACTGTTACACCAATTGAAGTAGCCCCTTGGTAAGTTCATTTAAGACTTGTGTTAAGGGTACTAGTCAACGTATAGTTAAGAAATTAATACATATTATATATAGATAAATATATATAGCATATATAATCAACGACTAGACTGAAAAGAAGAAGAAAAGCGTAGTTTTTAAGTCTGCCTCCATCGGGAATCGAACGCAAGACCTCACGATTAGCGTTCAGGTGGTTAACCATTCGCGCCACGGAGGTCGTCAAATACATATAGTCACGCCTCTACGTCCCTAAACAGAGACAGAGATTATCGATTTCAATCTGGAATGATTCTGACAAATCTCCCTTGCTTCACTCATACCCATTAACCTTCTCGTATATGCTCTTCTGTTCTTCACGCTACACCCGCCTTGAGAAGAATGTCTCCAATTTGATCTGTATAAGTTCTACGCGGCCTACCCCGTCCAACTCTACCTTCCACTTTAGCTCTTTAAATTCCTTTCGTATTGATTAATTCAATTTTCTTTTGCTTTTTACTCATATGATGTACATAATAAATATTGATAAAAGGGTAACGTTACAATTACCTATAACCGCTGAGTGTGTATGAGAAGACGTATGAGTGTCAATGATGCGAAAGTGGTCTGTCAGGATCGGGACAAATGGGGATCCGTGGTCTCTGCCTACCTCTCTACAGGGAATCAGGCGTCATGTGTATGTATGTAGCTATCTATACTATTTGAAATGGAAACAAAGATTATTAATATACTAAGAACAATGGTTTCACTATACTGCTTACATAATACAATCTCTTCAGACAGTCAGCGAGGGAAAATAGTTAGGAATACTATCCCATCGGCTTTGATATATTATTATGTATGCATTCATACACCTCCTCATACACACTCGGCGGTTATAGGTACTTCTAACGTCACTATTCGATTTGGCATCTTCTGTTTTTCTACAGATCGGGCGTGATGTGTGTGTATGTAATACATAGATAATAAAACTTATATTATCTTATAAAAAACGTAATACATACAATATTAAACTTATTATACCATATAGAGGGACACAACATCTGAGATATATTTAATACTTCGTTTAATTTTAGTAAGATCTGACGGGGTTGTAATGAGATTAATATAAACACTATTACACCAATTTAACTAGCCCCGTGGTAAGTACATTCAAGACTTGTGTCAAGAGTACTAGTCAACGTATATTTAAGAAATATACTCTTATCATACATAGATGATTACATATACAGCATAAGAAAAGCGTAGCTCTTAACTCTGCCTCCAACGGGAATCGAACCCTCACAAGTAACGTTTAAGATGTCGTCATTATATAATAGTGCTACAATTTTACTAGACATTCCAATTCATCTAGCAAAGTCCCTGTAGAACATACTTTTAATCAGCTTAATTGATCTTCATTAAAACCGAGTCACTGTTCCATTGAAACTCTGCGCTAGTATGGGACGTAATAGAATGCTAACTAGCTGTTATTCTGTTGTAAGTTTTAGGTGTTATGTAGTGTTGATACAGTTTATCGTTTTTTAGATTTCGATTTACTTATAGTTCTTAACTTGAATCTTAGGACATGCATGAAAATAACTGGTTATTTTATTTTGTGTGATTGCAGTTTTAGATTCCGTACTATCCCTAGTTGTTTACTAGCATCTTAGGACATACATGAAAATGAACAGTTGCTAGTTATTTCATTTTGTGTGAGTGAGGTAAGAGAGATTTGGCAAGATCGTTCCAGTTGGTGATCGATAGTCTCAGCCTATCCCGTTAGAGACAAAGAGACATGATTACATGTATCTACGCTTGTCTTTCCAAACTTTCAAAACAAGCAAGGATTTTATAAAAAGCATTAACACACATACAATTCCCATAGATGTGGACAAAATTGTTTGTTTGAAATTATCTTTTTTATATATAAAACTGTTGCATACATAATTTAAAAACTACAAATATTGTCACTGTAACTAATACCCATATAACCTTAGTCGCTTCTTAATAGATCCCGCTAATAATTGCGTCCAGCTAATTATATGCCAAACTAACACGTAACCTCAAATAAAAGTAATATGAATGTTAATTTAGAAACTGAAATGAAATTCAATTAGCACTAGAGATGCTATGTAAATGTGTACATGCATATTGTCAATCTCTTTTACAGTTGCATTGTAATTAGTGAAATTGATCTTACATACTTATATGATGATGGAAAACTTCGTTTATAAATATAAATATATATATATATATATATATACATTCGCGTCCTTTAATCCCTTTGGGGTGGACAGAACCTTCGAGAGACGCTCATATCTCCTAGGTCACTTTTCAGCGTAAATATTGGTCTGTGATGTTATATGTCGGATTCCGGTTGTTAACGCATTGCCCAATAGATTTACTTTATTCCTAGTACGTGCAGGGATTGTTGTTAGATAGTATTTTTTTCTATTTCTTTTCTTCCATAAAATTACTACCTTCGCAATTGCGGAGATGGAAACCTGAACGCGTTCGTTTTTTATGTCTAATATATTCTCCATCATTTTTAACACAATTATTTTATATTCAATACCATTGGCATACTATATTGTTAACGTAGGAATAAAATAAAGCCAGCTAGCACCGTTCTTTAAGTCCCAGACTAGCATAGAACACATTCTCTTGAGTAAACATTCCCATATAGGTGGAGTTGTAAGCCTCTCTCCGCATAAATGGTGATGGACTATATACCCTGATTAAACTAGTTTCTAATAACAAGACTAGGTTTTGGTTTAGACTTGAAATGCTATTCGGCGTAGTTGGAGGCTTGACTCTGTATCAGTAAGTACTTGGTTCAAACCCCGTAACAAGCACAAAAGTACATAAAGTTATTTGGTTTTATTTCCACATTTTCCCAATTAAAATACATTTGTGAAATTTAGGGCTTGAGGTGCCCTTAGACTTAATAGACAAAAAGACACGAGTTTACGACCATTAACCCATGCGGGGTAGTCAGAGGTTCAGGTATACATCTCCGCAATTGACACCTGAACCTCTGTCTACCCCGCAAGGATTACAAGTTATGAAAGCATTTGTCTTCACATACATACATATGATAGTTTTAAGAGATTCGCAATTTATACTCATGATTAATAATTAACGGGACTCATCGCGTAAGTTTATATATAATAAAATTACCTTTATCAGTCTGTCCGTGACCATGGCTACTGCAACGTAGCCGAAACGTCGGGTTAATATAGGTAATTTTATTATATATAAACTTACGCGATAAGTCCGGTTAATTATTAATCCTACATACATATGATTGTTTTAGCTATAATACACGTTTATATGTGTTTGAACCCTCTTTTTATTAAAGTCAAGGGTACCTGTTGAACTAGGGATGTGTATTTAAATGTATTTTTAGTTTAGTTTAAGTTTATATAAATATGCATTACGACTGCAATCCGTTATGGGTAGTCAGAGGTTGGGAAACCACTATGTCGTCACTAACTAACTGCCTTTCTGCATTGATTGGGTCATATGAGTGGAATAGTCGATGAGCTAACAACCTACCACTAATGTTCCTTATTAATGTCATCATAACCCTGTTATTTACACTAACGATGATTAATGAAATAATGTCTCTAAGATTCTGTCTACCACTATGGGATGAAAAGTTTTAAGTATAAGCATGTATGTCGATAAACAAAACATCGATATCGAGTAAAAAAACATCCCTAATTCCAATCGGACAGGTGTATCGATATAAGCCGATTCGACTTAACTGTATGTTGGTAACAGCTGTTCCTTGTAAATCTACTGCCGGGTTTGATGCCCGGTGCAGTTATAGAACATACAAAAAATAAACGCGTTCACGACCATTAACCGTTGCGGGATAGTCAAATATTCAGGTGACCATCTCCACAATTGCGGAGGTAGTAATTCTATGGCCACCTCGAATCCACGTGTTGACCAGATAGTTTTCAATGTGACAGGTGGTAAGCCATGTTGCCATTTACAAGCACTAACTATTACCTGTTACGAGATAAAGGTATATTTCCTTGCAATGTTTTTTCTCACCGTAGTATTCGTATTTGCTAAACGTATTTTTATTACTTAAATCTACATAAACAATAATAAACCTTCACTCCCATTACACCGCTATTTGAACCCTGTACCCACTGATACAGAGTCAAGCCCCAACCACTGAGCTACGTCGATATATGTATGTGTATATATGTGTGTGTGTGCTGTAGTAAAAATAACATACCACGTTCAGTCTTGTAATATTCGCGGAGGGGAAAACATGTCATTATAGTTTGTGTTTATATGTGTATGTGTTTAAAATATGTGTGTGTTATTTAAAGTATTGGTTATGTGGCATTATATATTTTGTGTTATTGTGTAGATAAGGTATAAATTAGTATTGTTTATTAGGTAGTGTATACATTAGGATAGGAAACTAAAAAGGGTTTTTATTTATATTTTGGTATGTTTTATAAGTGGATATTTTAAATTAATATTATCGAGGTTTCAAATAAAAATAAACTAGTAGTAAAAATCCTTAAAAATGATAAATAAATCCCGATAATAATTGCGGTCTTAAATGCAATATTTCTTTTTAATTAAACGCAATTGCAATGATTCTATTATTTATAATATTCATTCAAACAAACTTAATATCCAACAATAACATATAGAAAATATTGTTAATTAATTAAAAGTAAATTGAACTACAGAACGTGATTTGAATTATAGTTTTCGTAAATTTTAAACATAAATTTGTTAGTTTTCATGCAACAGTTATTTTAAATTTATTTTTGAATAAATGTAATTAAACATTATTCATCACTAATCTATTCCAACTTCATACATCCCTATAATACTTAAAACCCCTAATCTTTCAAACACCTATTAAAACACAACGAAAATAAAGGCATTTACTTAGCATTCACCTTACGTCCCATACCTTATAAAGCCCCAACAAAGCTCACAACATTGTCTTTCCATGACTCATGTCTTTATGGTGTAAAATGTGACTAAGAGACTAATGGACATAAGTATATTGTACAACAAAGTCAATTACTAAGATAACGTATTAAATATTTAGCTAGGGAGGTAAATAGAATGCTAACTAGCTGCCGTTCTTTCCAGCTTATATCGGAGGTTACTAAGCGATTAAGGCAAAGGTATTCATAGGATGATGGGCTAGTAACTAAACATCAATTTTAATAACAATACCATCATCACAGACTCGTTAGTTATTCTGCAAGTAAGCTAGGAGATACCATGTCTCCATCTTGAAAGATATATATGTGTGTACATACATTTAATAAATCCCATACATTTGAAAAATCATGAAGCTGTTTAATTAATATAGGGTTCTTTATAAGTCCATTTTCCCAACCTTAAGATAACTATTAACATGATCATAACATATTTTTCCATTCCTTAGCGATTTATAATCACTATATCGCATACATATACACTTTATAATTGTATGTAAATCATGATTAATAATAATAGTAACTAGGGATAGATACTCTATTGAGCGATGGATTAGCAACCTGTCACCAATGTTCCATATGATATTACAGCCCCAATATTAAAGCTAAAACGTGACCTAATACATATTATATCTCCAAAGTTCTGTCTACAATATTTATGTATGAATGAGTGTCAATGAAGCGAAATTAGTTTGTCAGGATCAAGACAGATGGGGATCGGTGATCTCTACCTACCCCTTTACAGAGGAACGGGCGTGATACATACATATATACACATCACGCCTGATTCCCTGTAGAGTGGTAGACAGAGATCACAGATCCTCATTTGTCCCGATCCTGACAGACCACTTTCGCTTCATTGACATCTTCTCATATACTCTCGGCGGTTATAGGTACTCCTAATGTCACCTTTTTTCAATATAGTGTCTATCTGACTGTTATATGTCTTATTGGGCTGGCCCCTACGTAACCGCCCTTCCACTTCACTCATATATATTCCTTTTGTCAATCTGAATATGATATACATATATAAATAATGACTAATATAAATAATAGGGTCTAGCAACCTGTCACCAATGTTCCATATAACATCATAACCCCTAATATTCTGTCTAAGTCATCTAGGACATTTTATATCTTCTACGTTCTGTTCACTCCCTATACGTATGTAACGAATATGTATGTATGTAAGTCAATTACGTAAGCAAAAACGTATTACACAGTCCATTGAATTCCACCTCTTTTCGAAGCAACCTGCTTAGAACTAGCAAAGCATGTTGGATTCTATTCCATCGCTCTACTGACCACCAACCGTTGGGCATCACGCTTCACGACCGATATACCATTCGGGGTGGTTAGGGTTGGAATGTAGTTTTGAACGATCTACGAAATGCGTCGAATTATACGGTGAGGGAAAACATCGAGAGGTAACCTACCTGTTCGTCGAACAGGTAATAGTTAGTGCTTGTAAATGGCGACATGGCTTACCACCTGTCACATTGAGTACTGATCTGGTGGGTTCGAGGTGTCTATAGAAATACTACCTTCGCAATTGCGGTGATGCAAAACCTGAACTTCTGACTACCCCGCTAGGGTTAATGGTCGTGAATGCGTTTGTTTGTTTTGTTTTTGTACTTTTGATTCGGTGATTTAGGATAGTAAGTGAATGGGTGTGAGTGAAGCAAGAGATTTGTCAGGCTCTTTCAAGGTGGTGATCAATAGTGTCTGCCTATCCCGTTAGGGAGGTAGAGGCGTGAATGTATGTATGTACGGGACAGTTTATGTTATGTTGCTTACATAGATATGTTAAAGTTACTTAACACTTGAAGGTTAGATAGACTTTCGGAAACATATTTTTATCACTTTTAGTAACTGTCAGGGATGTTATGGTATTATACATATACATTCACGTCCTTCACAGAACCTTGGAGATTTAGTGTCTCCTAGGTCACTTTTTAGCACAAATATTGAGGTTTGTACTGTAATATGAAACATTAGTGAAAGGTTATCACCCCATCGCCCAAGTGATCCCATTTAGACCCAGTCCCTTAGTCGCCTCCTTATATGCCGGGAAGAACGGCAGCTAGTTGGTTTTTTTACGTCCCAGACTAGCTTAACCGTTGTTTGTAGTAGAATGAAAAACACTATTGTTACCTAATATTCTTGTTTAAACCTAACTCAAAACACGTTTGTTAGCACTTATGATTTATAAACACTAGATTATTATATGGCCTAACGATGAACAATAGTATTGTTTGGAATATTTAGGTTTTCCTTAGTGCCTATATATGTATGTTTATACGTAGGTCCTAATTCTTTTGTCATTTTATATTTGAATTCTTTATTTGGTTAAAAATAAACATCTGAATAAATTTACATATATGTATCTTCTAATTATACTTACATTTACCGACACATCCTTTAATCCCTTTTGGTTTTTATAAAACTTCGGTGTCACGATAATATCTCCTGTGTATCAGAATATGCTAGTTTATTATTAAAATAAAATATTAATCTTCTTAAGTTGCAAATAAAGACGATTTGTATGAATTATTTAGATTTAGATTAAGATATATCATAAGAACCGAATCATAAGACCGTTTTGTGATATATCATAAGAATACGAACATAGCTTTTTCCGCTATGTATCGTTCAAACAAAAATCGGCGTCCTAAAATACGTAACAAACAGTTTTTTTGTTTTGTATCAAAAGTTACGATTTTGTCTTTATTGGTTCTTCCAGGCGCAACGACGATATACTAAATTTCCTGTAATTGCTAAAGAATCTAAGTTATATAATATCTAATAAAGAATCTAAGTATACTATATACTCATTAAGTTTCTTAATAACGTCTCAGTAAATTTTAGCAATAACATGATCATCATTATATATAATGCCACATAACTTAAACTATTCAATTTACAGCTTCAATTATTCCTGTTATTTTCAATAATAATAGTAGATAGTTAAAGTGTTGATAATATATCTCATACAATCTCTATTAATATTACTTAGTTAACGAAGTGTTGGAAAAAAAGATTGTAATTCTTATTTTCCCTAATAGTAGTTAAAAAAGTGTTGCTAATAAAGTTACGAATTATTACATACACTAAAAGTAGTTAAAGAAGTGTAGTGTAGTGTAGTTACAATGTTGTGCAGTGGTGGAACAGTTTCTATGATGGACAGGGCTTATATGTCCTTAAGGGCACGACGACCTATGACCAAGATTAATTTGGTATGTATCTATGAAGAGTTTACTGCTAGTAAAATGTACAGTCAACGCTAAAAGTGCAGTCCCAGTAACTTTTTATAAGGTGAACAAAACACGCATACGTATAGTGGCCATGACAATGCATAGTGGCGCCAGTTTTAAAATCTCAAATATTGTCTTATATTCTCATCAACGTAAACCTTATAAAAGGTTACTGGGACTGCACTTTTAGCGTTCACTGTACAAGCTATATCCTCGACGACCTCCGTGGCGCGATTAGTTGAGCATCTGAACGCTAATCAAGAGGTCTTAGGTTCGATTCCCGGTGTAGGCAGAGTTAAGAACTACGCTTTTCTTCTGCTTTAATTTCTGATTTTCTATATGCATTTTCTTAATAAAAAGTACATTTGGTAAATGCACCTAATCCAATTTAAGAGAACAAATAAAAAAACAAGGATTGGCTGACTGTCTACTGAAAAGTTGGTTTTAAATAGTCATAATATTTGAAATAGTAGAAATGGACAATTGAATATACATACTCGTAAATGCATGAATAAAAAATATTTAACTACATTTAATAAAAGTGACCAGCCTATTATCCATGTTTAAAATAACCATTGTTTTAATTAAGAACAATAGATAGTTAAAAAATAATAATTAAAGACACTCATGTTATGAAATATCTAAATATTAAATAGTAAAGTAGTAATAATGTTATATGATAATTCGACGTAGCTCAGTTGTTTGGCGGTAATAGTTAGTGCTTGTAAATGGCGACATGGCTTACCACCTGTCACATTGAGTACTAACTATCTGGTGAACACTTGGGTTCGAGGTAGCCATAGACTTAATACCTTCGCTATTGCGGAGACGGATACCTGAACCTCTGACTACCCCGCAAGGGTTAATGTCTTGAACCCGTTTGTCTTTTTTGATAATCGTGTCATATAATCATATTTATCATGCGAGCGAAGACGGGGAAACGTTTGATTTTAAAACGTACGTTTGATTTGTCTAGACATTGAACCTCGATTTAACTGCAATCGTAAAATGTTGGGAGCTACCAATATTACGCGTTTAAGGGATCCGTAGGTAAATAATCGGATTAACCATTGTTAAATTTTATGACATTATTTTTATAGAAATACATACTTCTACATTCACATTAAACTATACACTTTGTAAAATATTGGCGACAATTTTATCTGCTTTAGTAGTTATTGTTGGTATCAAGTTTATAATTTATACTGGGCACTGCCTGTATACGGCGATACGGTTCACTACCTATCACGTAGGGTGCTGTCTACCTAGTGAAACGCGGGCTTCGAGTGACCCATACCTACATGCCTTCGAAATTTCGAAAATGGGCACTCAAGCTGCTAACCCGTTACAATAAAAAAGGAGTGTGTATACACAAGTCTCATACTAAAAAATGACCTCATAGACATTATCGCTCCTCCAACGTTCTATTCACCCCAAAAGGGACTAAAAGACGTGAATGTATAAATGTATATATCCAAATATTACCTATAGCACTACATAGTATAAAACAAAGTCGCTTTTCTTGTCCCTAAGTCCCTTTGTATGCTTAAATCTTTGAAACCACGTAACGGATTTTGATGCGGTTTTTTTAATAGATAGAGTGATGCAAGAGGAAGGTGTATATGTATAATAACATCCATTAAATAGTGGAGTAGGATATATATTTTATAACCGTGCGAAGCCGGAGCGGGTCTCTAATTTTTCTTAAAATGGAAAATTTAAAAACATTGTTATTAGTTTAAGTGTAAAGTTTAAAAACGGAGTTAGTTTTGCTTACGGTCCCCTAAAGTAGTCCGTTGGTTTATTATGGTTTTATAGTTTCCTTCGTAAACGCGCAGCCGCATTTCAATGAGATAAAAATACATCTAGTAGCGCCATCCATAACTCAGATTCATGGTAAACACTGTGTCAGAATAGATCACCTATCTTAGTATGTAGGTATAGGTTCCTATCATTAATGTACATACATATCACGCCTGATTCCCTGTAGAGGGGTATGCATAGATCACGGATCCCTATCCGACCAGTTTCTGAATAACCGCTTACGCTTTATTAACACTCAATACACACTTGGTGGTTATATGTACTTCTAACGTGGGTGATGTTTTTCGATATTTTTATCATTACAATATTCGTAATAATAGAGTAAGATTTACGAATGACATATACATGAATAAAATGTAAGTAGCCATATTGAAAAAAGGGATGTTACAAGTACCTATAACCACTGAGTGTGTATGAGGAGATGTATGAGTGTCAATGAAGCGAAAGTGGTTTGTCAGGATCGGGACAGATGGGGTTCCGTGATCTCTGCCTACAGGGAATCAGGCGTGATGTGTATGCATGTATACTAACTAGTAATCCGTTCTAATACGATTCAGGTTCCAACGTTACATAACTAAAAGATTATCCAGTAAATGTTTCTCGGTATAAAACATTGCATGTTAGTATTCGTGTGTAGTCAAATTGCTCGCTAATATATTTCATCCGCTAAATACTTGCATTTTCTCTCCGTGTAGCAATTATACTTGGAATACATTAAGTGTTAGACATATTTCGTTGTATCGTGAACGTATATGTATGTATGGTATGTATGTATGTGCAGATAATTGGTCAAATTATTGAGGAAAACTAAAACACAAACGTTGAACGTATATTTATGTATTTATTCATGAACAACATACATTGTATTTGAATATCTTCAAAACTATCTTAAATAACATTTATATATCTTAAAAACTTTAAAATCATAATATATATTAAGCAATTATACGAGATAACACAAACAAAACACAGACCAGGTAAATATAGACAGATCAAATTGGAGACATTCTTCCTAAGGCGGGTGTACGTAGTGAAGAACAGAAGAGCATGTATGACAAGGTTAATGGATGTGAGTGAAGCGAGAGATTTGTCAGGATCGTTCAAGCGATCGATAGTCCTGTTTATCTCTTCGAGGAATCAATATATACGAATATTGATAATGGAATATAGTTTAGTGAATTTCTATGTACAGTTTCGTAATAAAAATACATTGCATACTTCGGTGAGGGAATACATCTCTACCTATCCCGTTAAGGACGTAGAGGCATGAATATTATATTTACGTACTTATAAGAAGAAAGACACATACTCAACACTCCATTTCCGTCCCTAACTATAGAACACATAATGCATTTCCGTTATGCCTCCCCTATCGTATAATCGCCCACCGTGACAGGTGGCGACCGTTACACCTGCTTATTTGTGGAGGGTAGAGATTCACATGACGCCCCATTCTCTGTAGGGTAGGCAGAGATCACGGATTCCCATCTGTACTGAACCTGACGGAGCAGTTTCGCTTCATTTATACACCTCTTCATATACAGTTGCCTGTTCTAAGTACATCTAAAGTACTTACTAAAGTACCAATGAGTATAAACATACATTTACACTTGTAGCTATACGAGCCTCGAAGACATTTATAGCAAGAATCGATGCATTTGTAGATATTTTTATTTTCTTGGTACTTCTAATAACATCCTTTTTCAATATGGCGTCTATCTGACTGTCACATGTCTTATTGGGCCGGCCTGTACGTAACCGCCCAAATAGTTAAGATTTAGTGAAAATGTATATTTTTGTACTTACCAAGCTGTTGTGGGATTTGGACACGTAATCAGCTTTCTTATTAACAATATGGTTTAAAGTTTTCTGAAGTATTTTAAATGTAAATTTCTTACATCGTTGTCCCCTATAAAATAGTTGTAATATGATTCAAAAGATTGTCCTGTGCTAGTCTGGGACGTAAAATAAAGCTAACTAGCTGCCGTTTTCCCAGAATATCGTAGGAGGGGACTAAGAGTTAATTATTGAGTGATGGACTAGCGACCTGTCATCATTGTTCCATTATTCAAGCTAAGAAGTGACCAAGTAAATTATCATGTCTCCGAGGTTCTGTCTACCCCGAAAGGGATTAAACGACGTTAATGTATAAGCAATGAAATGTGGACGTGAGAAGTGTATGAACATTGTTGTAAGGACAGTTATATAAAGGTCGATTTACTGAATATTAAACAGTTTTTACTCATCTCAAATATCACGTACGTAGACTGTTGACCCGGGATTTTTTTATTGTAACCAGCTGTTTAATTAATGAGACTTTGGTAATGGGGGTCTACATAAGTATTTTAAGTTAATTTTTTTCATATAACAGGTTATTTGATTCCAAAAGGTTATTGATACTTAACAATCTGTCCACCTCTTTGGAATTTATAAATAAAATACATATGTCCGTATTATTACATTTTTATCACATCACGGCTGTATTCTAAGTAAAAGTAATCAGACCGTCGACTAACACACTTGACATAGTTTATAACTTATAATAAAATTGTAGTTAAATTTTATTTACATGAAGTTATACATCAAATTAATATCACAAGTACTAAATAAATAAAGATTAAAATAACCTAATAATCATAAAATAAAATCCTTAAATTAAATATATTTACAAATAAAATATGTTATATCTGCCAAATGAGTGGCAGTGGCAGGAAGTGTCCCAAGAAGGCTGGTGGCATTTCCCCGTTGCACAGCTATGCTGATGCGCTGGGCGAAATACGCACCGGCCCTTGAGTCCATCAAATTAAATTTGTAGTTAAATGCTTGCATTTTATTATTAGATTACTAACCCATCACCTAATACATTAAACATCAACCTCTGCACCTTATACACCTATTCTAGTCCCAGTTTATTACACTTGTTACATATAAAAAAACCTTCAATCTTCCCCTAACAGAGGGGTGGGCAGACACCGTAACAAGTCCAACGGCCTTTTCTCAACAACATAGAGCCTTTGTGAAGGTTGTATCACTAGATATAACATCACGGGTTGTTTTCTTGACGGGGTGAATAGAAATTTTAGTTGGAAGTCCCTTTCGGCATGTTTAGTCTGAATATATATATATATAACACACACACACTCATATATATATTTATATATATAAATCATTTTAGACATGCTCTCATTTACTTAATATAAATATTATAATTTAATTTATTAAGTCTTTATTTAACCATAAACGATGGTCTATAGGGTTTAAAAAGGTAGAGAAGGTTAATGGGAGTGATTGAAGCAAGAGATTTGTCAGGATCGTTCCAGGTGGCTTAATAGTCTGCCTATCCCCTTAAGGACGTTGATATGTATGTATTAATATGGTTAAAACATTCCCAATATATTCCATTTACACCTTAGTCACTCTCTTAAATATGTCGAGAAGAACGGCAGCTAGTTAACCTTCTACTTAAACTTCAGATCAGTAAAGAACTTTTATTATCAAGATAGTGTATAGTTACCCAATATAATATATGTATGATGATTGATATTCGAACCTGAGCACGTAAGGTAGTGCGTCACTCCGAACCATCGCAGGATTGCCTCATACTGTCACGTACAGTGCTATAACGACTCACATCCTGTTTAGTAGTAGTAGAACTACAGATGTGGAAAATTGTTATCGAGTTTAGAGATGTTAGTAGAGATCCCGCCACATAAGGTGGCAGTTGGGGGCGTCGCCACAGTCGCGTAATTCAGTGTTACCAGTAAACACGCCAAAACTAGCACTCACTGTGCCATACGGCTCGATACATTATAGGTTTCATTTGTAACGGTCTTTGGTTGCAGAGCTATAAACTCAAATCTCAGACTCAAATAAAACAAATTAATATATCAAAGTCAAAAGTCAAAATATTTTTATTTGTACAAAATGGTAAGGAGCATTGTCCATGACCACAAGAGAGTTAGGTGGTAAATTAGGAATAACTTTATTGGCCATCCATTTTAAAAAGTTTTGCGAATTCATATCGTCATGATAATCTGCAGACTGAGATTGGGACCTAAATATAAGAAGGGTATTATTTATGAAACCTTTGTCTGAACCTGCGTGCGCAATAATGAATCTTTTTCCAACAGAATCAGATACCAATACGCCATCCTCTTCATTACTTTGCCAGCAAATAAATAAATATCACAAGCTCTCTTTGAAAGTTATCTTATGATCTAAGTATAAATTAAAAAAACTATTTCAAACATGGCACTGAGCATTGTCTTTACATATTTTTTACCGAGGTTAGATCAGCGGAGACCCTAACTTGGAGAAGAACTAACAAGAAACTCCGGAAATCAATTTATTATAATCACCCTTAACAAACATAAAAATTACAAAGAGTGGGCAAAAAACACAACGCTGGTAATACTAAATTTACCTTTCATACAAAATAACACGCAATTGCGGAAACGTCAAATTTAGTTCCAAGTTTGGCTACTGCCAGCTTATGTGGCGGGATCTCTAATACATACATAACGCGTCACGTTTATAAAGAAAACATTTTACTAAATACATTATTCGGATTCTGGTAAACCAATTTAGCTTCATTGATATCTGTACACCTTCGCATATTTATAAGACTGTTATTTTTATTTATATAATTTAAAGAAATAAAGTTTCAGACTATGTTGTAAGTAATCTTGGAATCCCTTATGTCAAAGTAAGCGCAAAGGTTATGTCATGTAACATTTTGCTATACTATTTTCGCAGGAGTTATTTTATTTTTAACATGAAATTGCAATATAATGTTTTTTTTCTTATTAAATTACCATGCTAACTTAATACTGTCATAAAATATTTAGTATATAGGCTAGAAATTCTATGTTTTATGTTCTGAACTTATGTTACTAAATGTACGTTTTTTTTAACCAAACGGTTAGTTTCTTATTGGTTCTTAGTATATACCGACTAGTAAGACATGTATAGAAGTGTCTTTTATATCCCTTCTTCACAGTATACTCTATTTATTTATCCATTCATCTTGTCTTTACAATAAGTCATTGAATCCTTTTATAAATAAACAAAAAATTTGTTATTAAAAACAGGCTTCATTTACCGCCTTCCTATTTATAAAATAAAAAAACACTTCCTTCCTGTTCTTTGATAAATACAGAGATAATTAAGAGGTTTCGATCAGTGGCTGTTAGGTTAAGGAGATGTAATGTGTAGGCATGACAAACACGTGGTTAGAATGAAAGGATGTATAAAAAAAACAATAGATACGCTGCACGATTTGAACTAGAACCTAGGAATCTCTTATAAGAATGATTATTCAATGTATTGAGTGTAATCGAGTATAGGATTGGTTTGTATTGTATGTTTTGATTAAATAACGATAGGGTATTTATATGTGTAAGAAACGTATGATAGTATTAGCATCACTAACCATATCCCGTACGGGGTGGTTAGAAATGCTGTATAAATAACCCAATACAACAAATGTGATGTTTTATTTCATCACATTATTATTAACAATCTACTAAAATATACTCCAAAACCTTTTATTGTTTTAGCAGCAGATAAAATCTCGAGCAATTAATATCATTTCGTTTCCTTTCATCATAACTATCAAACTTCCAATCGCATGGTGACAGGTTGTTAGCCCATTGAATCCAAAACCTTGAGGCAAAACAGATAGTTGAGCTCTATTTACGTCCCAACCACTACCGCACTACTATATAAAATTAATTATCATTTTAAAATCACGTGCGCCGATCTGTAAGCAATTTGCAGCAACAAACACTTCTTAGTATCATACGTTCATTATAGTTTAATTGCTTGGTTATTAACGGCAGGATTTAAAAGGGGATTGTGGGAAATAGTCGCTGTCTATTGCTCTTTGTCATTAATAGTTTTTCCTATTGATATAAAGATTAACATATGTTCATCTATATATTATATATGTTCATGCGAATGTTTTTAATGTAATAAGATTGTACATGTTCTTGTTTACTGGTTTGCTTGTTTTACGCGTTCACAACCATTAACCCTCGCGGCGTAGTCAGAGGTTCAGGTGTCCATCTCCGCAATTGCGAAGGTAGTAATTCTATGGCCACCTCGAACCCAAGTGTTGACCAGATAGTCAGTACTCAATGTGACAGGTGGTAAGCCATGTCGCTATTTAGAAGCACTAACTATTACCTGTTCTTGCTAGTTTTACATACTTGTGTATACATCTTATACTTACATACACATCATGTAATAACTTAATTAGAGTACATTTATTAGAGCATTTGGGTTTAGTAAAAAGTTTGGTGTAACTAGTAACACCTTTTATTATCAAATAAGCGAAATTTTTCTTCCCATTTGTCCTGATCCTGACAGACCACTTTCGCTTCATTGACACTCATACACCTCATACACACTCGGCGGTTATAGGTACTTCTAACGTCACCCTCTTTCAATATGGCGTCTATCCGACTATCGTTAGTCTTATTTTAAGTTTGTTCACTTGTACTGAAAACAAACAATAAGATCCGTGTACTAATATATTATAGTAAAACAATAGAACTAATAATTGCTTTTAAACTATCATATCTTCCATATAATTCATTAAAGGTAATACACACTTACAAGCTACAATTATAGTATAATTGTAACTTATATGTCATGTGACGTAGTAAAGTGGAAAGTGGTCGTTCTAATAAGACATATGACGGTTAATGTATATATATATATATATATATACACTGAAGAGGGATAACGCTAAGAGTACCTATAACTGCACACTGACTATTACAATAGTATAACACAGTTTTTACCACCAGCAAATTGGTCACCCATCTAGGTATTGGCGTAGTCTATTGTTGCTTAAGATTGATGATCTAATAGAAAAAGAAAGAAAGAAAGAAAGAAAACATAGGTGTATGTCGTTTGGGTGACTAAACTCCATACCAACATACTCGTATATATTACTTTAATTTGGACAGGTAGATTGAAACTAATAAACTTAAAATGTACATGTTGAGTACTAGCTAAGCTGAACGTTGCCTTTAATGCTACGTGTCTAGGCTGTTAAGTCTCTGTCTACCCCTAAAAGGATTACAATTGCGATATTAGTACAATAGTTGCCCCTTAAGGGGTCTGACACAATAGCAGTTGTTTACATACTAGAGAACGGGTCATAGTACTATTTTAATGAAACAAAAGAATAAAATACAACTTTGTTTTCGCTATGAAGTATTACACACTTTGTAACACGTGATTTAAAATAACACATTGAATAAAAATTTATATGTATAGCTTTTGTGTTAATGAACACTATACATATTCATAACTATTTTAAATAGAATTATATAACTATAGTGTATTCGCGTTAAGAAAATAGTGACGTCATCATTACCCAAACGATTTGACCAATGAGACGTGAGAACGAATGTCTGCGATTGGTCAATGTACTTGTTTTCTCATTTACTCACGTCTCATTGGCCAGTTTAACCTCTGATTATCATGACGTCACTATTTACTTAACGCGAATAGCCTATACTTATTTTTATATAATTTTTAAGTTGTGATATCACATGGAACATTGTTGCTAAGTTGCTAGCCCATTGCCCAATATATTCCATTTACCCCTAGTCGCTAAGTCATGCCGTGAAGAGCTAGTCCCGTGCTAGTCCGGGACGTGAGAATACTAACTAGCTGCCGTTCTACTCTGGGGCATAAACGAACCAAATATAAAGAAGACCCGGCGAAAGGAGCGGTCCCCGTTACGCGGTGCGGAGTCAAAAATGGTGTGTTTTAATTGGCGCGGAGAATAAAAATGTGTAGTAGAAAGAAGATACCTATACTGTCTCACAAAATGTCGTGTTTTAATTGGTTGTAATGTCTCCCCTCTATCTTGCGTACCTCGTTTCACCCCGCGTAATGCCACGCTAGTTTCCATATAAATATTGCGTATGGCCCACTCCTCTTAGTAATTACCCCATGGTGGCATACGTGATCTTCCATGAGCTGTATGACCAATCGGGGCTAATAGAGTCGCGTTACCCATTCAGAATAATTAGTCATTGTTTCCATTGACGCAAGTGGCTACAACCTTATTTTATGAAGTGAATAAATTAAACTTAGTTTAGGAATACACAATGGCATTGTGTATGTATGTATGTAGGTATAGGTGTGAGTAATGTGTATGTTTATGTGTCTATACATATATTATATGTGCTTAGAAAAGAACGGTCGAAACATATATACTTTTACCTTAAATCCCTTTCGGACAGGACAGAACCGTGGAGACACTCTTAAGTCACGGTTTAGCATGAATATTGGGGTTGTGATGTTACATTGAACATTGGTTACGGGTTGCTAGTTTATCGTCCATTAGATTATTCACCCCTAGTCCCTTAGTTGCCTCCTACGAGATGCGAAAAAAACGTTAACTCCCAGACTGAAATGTAAGAATAAAAATACCTAATGTGACTAACTAATATGAAAATAAATAATATACTATAGCGCACAGCACAAGTTACTGCTTTTACTAATTTGAGTCCCTTAATTAGATTATTAATAGTCAGTGCTTGTAAATATCGACATGGTTTACCACCTGTCACATTCAGTACGGACTATCTGGTCAACACATGGGTTTGAGGTGGCTATAGAATTACTACCTCCGCAATTGCGGAGATGGACACCTGAACCTCGGAGTATTCCGCAAGGGTTAATGGTGATCACGTATATTTGATAAACAAAATGCATGCCAAGAAGAAAGTTAGCTAGTAACAACGAATTTTCGTACCAGACTAAAATGACGTATATGTTTGTACTCCGCGACAATACGAATAATATTTGCCATACAAATTATATCTTGAGGAAAACTAGACTACTCACGCCATGTGACCTGGCCTATTTGCTTTTAGTGACAGTCAACAGACTATTAGCACTAGTAATTTGACTATTCAATAAAACGGAATTTTAGACTTACCAAACACGATCATTTTGGACTGATTTAGTTGTTTTTGTGTACATACATAGAGATAGTCGAAGACGTAAATATAACGCTAACTATCTGCCGTTCTTCCCGGTATGTCCTAAATATCACTGGGGTCAATAGAAAAGACACCTCTCTCGTTGGGTTTAAGTTATTTGGTAAAACGTGAGATTTTATTTATATATTTATATTATACTTAATCTTACATGCAAAGGAGACTGTCATCACTTAAACCTCTTACTATCACAAAAGGGTTTACGATCGTGAAGCCTATGGAATCTATTGAGCTACCCGTCATGAATATTACCTATTAATGTCACCACAACCCCAAAATAATACAAAAAGTAACCGAAGAAATATATATCCGAAGATTATCAAGTAAATACATTCAACTCCTTTTTTGCCAAAAAGGTTGCATACTTAAGAAGGAGGTATTAAAAAGTTAAACCGCAAATGAGTTAACACTTCTGTACGTCAAGTCGGGAACGGGACTTGTCAGCACCTCATATCAGAAGCTGCGTTTACACTGGTTTAGTAGGATTGTAACTTGGTACTTACTCGTTTTAATCATTCATTGGGTTGGCATTTTTCCGTTCCGCCATAATCTAAAACGTAATTAGAATGCTTATTAAATGTCTTTCCTCCTGGCATGTAGTAGGAGGCGGTTAAGGAATGTAATGGACAACAGGATAGCACCTTTTAACAATATTATATTGTATATCAACATCATGAGGATTATTATTATAGTTTTGCTAAAATATTTTTACCCAAATTTCTGCCCATAACGAAAGGGATTAAAGGAGAAATCTCAAAGCGTATGATACATATTATGTAAGTCTATAATATTATATGGATATATGGTTTTCTAAAGTTAGAAATTTTTAATACATTCATTAATATATTTTTCCCTGAAAATAACAGTTTTTTTCTCAACATATTGTAGTCGAGTAAGAGACTAATTAAGGAAAAGTACATTTACTTAACCATGGACTAGGCATATCTTCTATCCACTTACACTATTTTACTTAACTCTCTCTGCTACTAGCCTTATGTAAACACGGCTAGCAGTTGGCCGTGACAGGCGCATGCAAATTTTGAAGTTTATGAGCCAGAGTTTCACAATTATGGCCTTTATCAGGATTTGGGATCGAAAAAGGTTCATGACTGTTCTTTTTATGTGCCGTGCCGGACTGGGATTCAAAAGACCGTAACTAGCTGCCTGTTTTGAATGCAAGAATGGTTGAGACCTTTTTATAAACTTTTTTCATGTTTGTCCCACATATACGTTCACGACCATTTACCATTGCGGGGTAGTGAGAGGTTCAGGTGTCCATCTCCGCAATAGCGAAGGTAGTAATTCAATGGCCACTTCGAACCCACGTGGTAACCAGATAGACAGTAAATAAATTGTGCATCTGACGAGTAAATAAAAATAAATAATATTGGTCAGTTAATTTCATATGTATACACAATACGTATGACATAAATAAATAAAGATATAGTCAGATGTTCGCGTGTCTGTCTCTTCAATTACGCATCAAATTATTTATAGCTACATCGACCCCTCTTTTCACAAACTAACGTGAAAGGTGGTATTTCATATCGTCTACATGCACTGACAATTGCCTATATTTCTAACTATTGTGTCCTATATTTATACATCGTACGATTACGTTGGGGCCGACCCAATATGATATATGACGGTCAGATAGACGACATTGAATGTTTGATGTTAAAATCACCTATAATTGCCGAGTGTGTATCGATGTCAATGAGATAAAATTGTTTTTGCTTGATCGAGACAAGTACATAGTAACCGTGATCTCTGCCTACTCCTCTATAGGGAAACGGGCAATTTATGTATGTATATCGTATGGAATTGTCAAAATATATAGATATCTACTAGTCTATGACAAAAACGTGATATGTGTATACAAATAGGTATGTAAATAAGTTTAACTAATTTGGACTTTCGATCTAATAAGCATATTTATTTCAACCGACATGCACCTGACCTTTTTGGGTGGGCCGATTCTGCTAACACGTTTAGATTAAGTTGCAACATTAAACAGAGGTATATTCTATTATATACACCACTTTTATTGAGACGAGTGAACTTAAATTATGTTACGAACACAGTATACATACATACTCACGCCAAAATTATTGATAATTTAGACAGACAGAATTTTTGTCCCGGTTATCTTTTGGATAGCTATTGGGAATCACAATCCCAATATTATTAAGGTGAAATGATGTTAAGAGGTTGCTATCTGTCGTCCTATGTGTTCCATTAAGTCCTTGTCTCCCGGATTTGTAGAGAATAAAGTCGGCAGTCTATTTACGTGTAAGACTATTATAATATTCATTTTTTTAAAAACATGCAAATAACTAAATCTGAAGGTTATCTGAGTCTAGAATAAACTTATATATAGACAGTCAAGTCCTACAATCCCTTTTGGGGTGTACAAATCCTTGAAGACATGATAATATATACTAGGTCCTTTTTAGCATAATTATAATGATTAGGTTGCTAGTCTACCATCCAATATAGCTCATTGAGCTCTAGTCACATAGTCGCATTCTTCGATATGCCGGGAAGAACAGCAGCTTGTTAGCATTTATTTTTGCAGCCTATCTAGCACGGAACCAACTTAAGCTTGCTTAAAAATACTTTTATTCTTGCTACGCACTATCAACTCTACAGTATTCGCTAAACAAATCTAGTTCAAACCCAATTTTTGTGCTAAAATATAAATTGCGTATTTGCCAAACCAAGTTTGCACATACAATTTGCAAGAGAATTGGACCTATAATCGGTTCGTTAACAATAATGTAGTCAGTTCCTAACGCGATCTCAACCATATCGCACGTGTAAAAAATTTAAATATTTATTAAATATATCGGTTTAAAAAATCGATATTTAGTAGTTTAAATTTGGTTGAAACTATGTGAAATGTATCGATATAAAATCGATTCTATATGCATACTAAAAAGATCGGTTGCAAAAAGTTAGTGTTTGTTAAAGTTATATTAAAGTGTTTTTGTGTGGTGCAGTTAATACTTATGTATGTTCAAGTTAATAAGGGATTTCAATTCTTAATCATCTGCCGTTTTAGCCATATTGCAAAAAAGGATTAAGTGTTTAAACATAATATACAATGTTACAAATAATGTACAATTTTTTTAACTTTATTCTACTGTATACATGCTTTCAATAAACGTACCTAAGGTATATTATACATACCTTAATGCGCTGTCTACCCCTAAGATCATACACATAGTGTGTATAAATCGTTAGGAGTACCTATAACCACCGAGTGCGTATGAGAAGATGTATGAGTGTCAATGAAGCGAAAGTGGTCTGTCAGGATCGGGACAAATGGGGATCCGTGATCTCTGCCTACCCCTCTACAGGGAATCATCATGATGTGTATGTATGTATAAATCTATAGTCTGGATGTCTTTGTTCGTTAACCTAGCAAGGTCAGACTATAAATAACAGTAAGTTGAATATTTAATGTAAATAGTTAAGTTATCGTGTCGTGACGTAATACTATTTGTAAAGACTGTGTATGGTGAATGAAGAGTGTGTAATATAAGTCGTCATATAGTTAGCTTCACGACTATGATTCCTTAAGGAGTAGATTGATATTTGACAACATATTTTTTTCATTTATATTATTTAAATACACTTTGTTATAACTATGTACAATACACACAAACACTATCATAACAACAATTAACCCTTGCAGGGTAGTCAGAGATTCAGGTTTCCATCTCCGTAATAATAATAACGTAGTTAACCAGATAGTCAGAATTTAAAGTGACAGGTGATAAACCGTTATATTAAACTGTAATATAGGTGATAATAAATAGATATTATACCTAGGCTATCTCATTAAAATCCTAAGTTCTTTAAACCTAATATACGCTAAACGGCAGATGATTACAATTTATCAAATCCCCGATTCGCATCAATACTAAATATTCCTATTATCTACAGCTCATAATTATATAAATAGTATTACTAAAAACAAGTGTACGTTATATGAAAAGCTATATATAAACATTATTAACGAATGTGCATGCAGTATACAAACGTCATTAGACTATGTAAATGTGAAGTGAAGTGTTTCTATGTAGTGTAAACTTATTATAAACGAGTGTGTATGTGGTGTAAATTTAACTTTTATTTATAGTTTTATTATTAATTAATTTATAAATAATTTAGAAAGAACCTAGTTTGATACATACATAAGCAGAAATATATATATAGTTGTGCCCTTATTTACATTATAAGTGAAGAGTGTATGAAGAGTGAACTTAGAACTATAGTTGACGAGTGTGTATGCACCATGGCTCGTCTCGCCACCGGTGCCTTGCATCTGTGTCAGAAACTTCAAGAATTGTACCCTGTTAAGTTGCCTATACATATACAGGTTAGTCATTATATATACATGAAGGTTATTAAGCCTGTTTGGGATGGACAGAAATATGGGAACAGTTAAAAAATTATTGAAAGAACAATATTTTTGTACTAAAATATCAGTATTTATATACTTACAATTGTTTACTTCGGATACATAATATATCTGCAAAATATAGAACTATTCACATTAGGGTTATGATAGCATCACTTCACTACATAGTATAAAACAAAGTCGCTTTCTCTGTCCCTATGTCCCTTTGTATGCTTAAATCTTTGAAATTACGCAACGGATTTTGATGCGGTTTTTTTAATAGATAGAGTGATTCAAGAGGAAGGTTTATATGTATAATAACATCCATTAAATAGTGGAGTAGGCTATATATTTTATACCCGTGCGAAGCCGGAGCGGGTCGCTAGTATATTAATAGTTCACAAATGCTTTTTGTAAAATAACAGTTCAATATCAGATCAGTAATAGTGTGAAGTAGGTAGTGGATTAGCAAAAGTGTCAAATTTCGTGTAATCTTACCCTTTTGCCGATTTCAGCGGTGAAACTTGACACTTTTGGTCATCCACTACCAACTTCACACTATTACTGATCTGATATTGAAAAACGTTTGTGCTAAAACGCATTAGTGTACTAAAGACCCAGGTTGCTAGCTCATCGCCCAATAGATTCTATTGACCCCTAGTCCCTTAGTCACCTATTACATGCCGGGAAGAACGGCAGCTAGTTAGCATTCTTTTTACGTATCAGACACATGAAGTAAAAAGATAAATTTTGTACTAGTAAGACTTGAATAGAAATATGAGTTGTAAAACCTTGTTAATATTAGTAAGTCACGAAATGTTATGAGAATTGTAAATAGATATATTTTTCTATGGAAACTTACTGAATGGGATGTTAATACATATATTTACGTCCTTCAATCCCTTTCGGGACGGACTGAACCTCGGAGATTTAATATCTCCTAGGTCAGGTTAGTATAAATATTGAGGTTGTGATGTCAATTGGAACATTGGTGACGGGTTTTATATCACTAAATAAAGCCGATAGCTCTAGTCCCTTAGTCACCTCCTACTACATGCCGGGAAGAACGGCAGCTAGTTAGCTTATTTTTACGTCTTAGACTTGCACGGGACATCAACACTACAATAAGGTATATACTTCTAGGGGTAAATAGACACTGTTTATTATCGTATAAAATAATTATGTTAAATCTCTCTGGCTTCACTCACATCCATTAACCTTCTCATACATGCGCTTCTGTTCTTCACGTTTCTTAGGATTTTTCCTAAGTTGTCAATTTTATATATAGGCGATGATGCATAGATTATCGTTAGATCACTAATGTTAAGTAAAGCTAGGCGTGGTTTGTGTTTCGATGGGTGACCGTCTAGCCAATCATATGCACTATTTCAAGGAAAACATAGTGAAGAAACCTACCTGTAATCTGTATTGGTAATAGTCAGTACCTGTAAAAGGGTGGTAGACTTACAACTTGTCACATTAGGTACTGACTATCTGGTGATTTAAGGGGTTTAAGTAGCATACTATATACATAGTATTATCTGTTAATTACTTGATTTTTCAAACTATAAGTTACTTTTATTAACACTACAGATTTATTTACAATAATTTTTTTATAATTATTTATCATGCAACGTTAAGTACCTACGCTTAACAATAGTAATAAATGTACTTACCAAGTGGCTAGTACAATCGATGACAAAAAAATATTATTAAAATCCCAATTTAGCACAGGCTAACATTTGTTTATAAAATTCTCGGAACCTTCCGAAAAGTTTTATGACAAAGGAGGTTTGTTTACAAATTCGAAATATTGAAGAGTAAACAATTTGCTCCGGAAATTGACATGAACGGGGCAGAATATTCCATTATGGCATATAAACAATAACATCGGAACATGTGTTTAAATATAGTTTACAATTTTCCTACACGTGTCTCTGTAGGCCGTTAAAATAAAGCTAACTAGCTGCCATTCGTACGCGATAATATCGTGAAAGGGACTAGGCCATAATATATTGGGCCATGAACTAGCAACCTGTCTCCAAAATTTATATTAAACACATAATGAAATAATTGTATCCAATATAAGTACAATTACAGTACAATCTTTGAATTTGTCTGACACTGGTTGTCTTTAATATTAACCTGTCTTAAAAAAACAGTTAATGTACATACATTGTATTAACTATCTGTTTTTCTCATATCCCCGAGATATAAATGAAATTGAGCACTATTAAAAAAATTACCAGTATTCCATTTTTAATTAATGCTATTAACTCAGTTATTAATGCTATAACTAACTTAGGAGTTATGACACCGAGGTTTCTTTTAATATAGAACTAACTATAATATACATAACATACGCTTCACGACGTGTGCATACACAGTCCGTTTTCTTCGTGGTGGGATAGTGAAAGACTTGAGTGCCCTCTCTGAAATTTCGGAGCCATGTTACGTATGAGTAAACCAAAGCCCGCGTTTCACTAGATAGACAGCACCCAACCAGATAGGTAGTGAACCTTATCGCCGTATTTAGGCACTGGCTATTACCTACCCCACGTGATAGGGAAAGTTTTCTCACGATATTTTCCCTCACCGTTAGCGACTGTAAATTACGAGTATGTACGTAAATGAAAAACACTTAACATTGAAATAGGTCGATGGTAGTGGTTGGCTGAGGGCCACGAGTGATCATGTTTTGTGACTTACCCTTGGGTAGGCCTACGTCCAGCATTGGACTGACATAGGCTGATTGATATAGAGTTGAACATTACAACAAATTATCTTTAGTAAATATACATGAAAACTTAATTACGTGAAGAACAGAAGAGCATGTATGAGAAGGTTAATGGTGTGAGTGAAGCAAGATTTGTCACCCGTTCCAGGTGGCGATCGATAGTTTCTGCCTATCCCGTTAGTACGTAGAGGCGTGAATATATTTATGTATAATGTAAACTCTTAAATCAAATTCATTATCCATGACCGGTCAAGTGGTTTCAGTGATTTTGACTTAGTATCTTATCTATGATAGACGGGTTATGTCTGCGAAAGTCTTAGAAATTTTCCTTATTCGCTTCAAAATTTCCTACTCATACATACATACACATCACGCCTGATTACCTGTACAGGGGTAGGCAAAGATCACGGATCCCTATTTGTCCCGATCCTGACAGACCACTTTGACTTCATTGACACTCATACACACTCAGCGGTTTTAGGTACTCCTAACGTCATCCTTTTTCAATATAGCGTCTATTGGACTGTCATATGTCTTATTGGGTGACCCCTACGTAACCACCCTTCCACTTTACTCATATATATTCCTTTTGTCAATCTGCTATCATTCATCCGCATAACATGTCCAAACCATCGAAGCATGCCCTTGTAATAAAGAAATTATTAGGCATTGTATAAGATCCCCTTATGTATATTATACTCTTATATGATCTCTGCCTACCCCTTTACAGGGAGACGGGCTTGATGTGTATGTGTTTATAGGCTGGAATAATCCCTTTGGTATAAACTCTACGCTGCTTTTACTCTGTCTGTGGACATTCTAAGCTCAAAATTCATCATATAACCCACTAGTGACCCGCTCCGGCTTCGCATGGGTATAAAATATATAGCCTACTTCACTATTTAATGGATGTTATTATACATATAAACCTTCCTCTTGAATCATTCTATCTATAAAAAAAAACCGCATCAAAATCCGTTGCGTAGTTTCAAAGATTTAAGCATACAAAGGGACATAGGGACAAAGAAAGCGACTTTGTTTTATACTATGTAGTGATGCTTATGGGTTACTTACCATTTAATTATTTTACTTCGAATAAACTAACACTTTTTCTTTATACATACATCCACACCACGCCCTATTACCGTTGGAGTGGTAGGCAGAGATCACGGATCTTCAGATGTCCCGATCCTGATAAATCTCTAGCTTCATTGACACATACCTTTAATCACATAGTATAAAACAAAGTCGCTTTCTTTGTCCCTTTGTATGCTTAAATCTTTGAAACTACGCAACGGATTTTGATGCGGTTTTTTTAATAGATAGAGTGTTTCAAGAGGAAGGTTTATATGTATAATAACATACATTAAATAGTGGAGGAGGCTATATATTTAATACCCGTGCGAAGCCGGAGCGGGTCACTAGTATATTATAATTACTCTACGATACTCTGCCACTATACAGTAAACAGTGGATCTAACTTCTACAATATCACGTAATAAAACCTTTTATTCAACCGTGGTACGGTATTTGCTAATCAACAATAAGATTTGCAAGTCACGGCTGTTTGTCGTATATCTTCAGTCAATGTTTGGTTAAAAATAATAATAACACTAATGAGTTATGCACGTATCACACTGCGTACGTTTACCTGATGTTCCTATATTTAGTACTGATCGCCATTAAAATTTCAATGAAAGGTTTGTTTACGTACTCGACTTGAGCGTTTGTATGTCCTTATAACGGAGTTTGAAACAAAGGAGGTTCTATTCAAACATGTGTCGAACTTTTTTGACCATTTATTAGTTAAAATAAAAAAAAAGATTTTTGATATTTATCTTATTATAGTTTTAAGAGATTCGCGATTTATACTCATGATTAATAGCAAACGGGACTTATCGACAGACAGTCTGTCTGCCCGTGACCATGGCTGCTGCAACGTAGCCGAAACGTCGGGTTAATAAAGGTAACTTTATTATTTAAAAACATACGCGATAAGTCCCGTTTGCTATTAATCATATTTATCTTATGTTTAATAATAAGGTATTATATTTATGTACGCTAAAAAAATATTCTCTTTCACAATGACGTTACAATGTTAACAGTGTAAATAGGAAGCAGCTTCATTAGCTACTTAGTATTACATTCTCACAGAATCAATTGAAAAAAAAATCGTGTACAGTTACAATTAACTGCATGTACAGTTTCTTTGGAAATAAATCACAATCAATGGAAACCGTCGTCTATTATACCTCTTTAGTTCCCAGCAAAAAGTTCCGTGCAATTTTCCCTTGCCCTTCGTCAAACCCTTGCTAATTAAAACACAAGTGCCTGTCACAGGTGGGGGAACGTGGATCTAATTGCCATAGAGAGTACTTTAGTTACTTTTGTTTTCTTATAACGCGAAATTAGTGTGGGAAGGTATTGTGGTTCAAGTCGTTCAGTTAACCGCGGACGGCCCGGCTCACGAGACGATTTCCAGTGTGAATAAAAAAAGTTGGAGCGTTATCTTTGCCTTGTGCGTTTAAAAAGTTGGTTTTGGTGGGAAATTTGCAGACGACATTTTGTGCGTCATAATAACAATATTCTGTAAAGATTTTAATAATTTAATTTTAATTATATTGTAAAGTATTGATAAATAGTTATGGTTATACAGAAGACATGAATGTTGTATAGAGTTTTTGTTTAAACAGTGAAAGTGTAGTGTTTGATTATTTACACACGCTAACGGTAAGTGATATTGTATTTGTTACTCAACTACAAATATGTTCCATACTTAGGTATAATTACAACTTATATGTATATAAATTACTAAAACATGTCGTTTTTATCGGAACGTGTAGTGACTCATTGCGCATTTAGAATACATTATACACGGATATTATGAACGTACTCATATGCAATAGAAGTATAGCGTAACTTGCTATTGATAAAACAACCCTGATTATTTCTAGAAAATAGATAAAACGTTTAATTTTAACTTAAATACCTATGATTATAACAACAAGAAATGAATCACGCCCAGTATCCTCGATAAAGTAGACAGAATCTCGAGCACAACCGGAAGCAATCTTCTGTTACATAGTGTATTTTTATGTTTTCGTAATGACGAATAACTATTACAATTTTCATTAATACTCATCTATTGTTACATAATTTATTCTGGCACCTACTGATCACCACCTTACTAGATTTGTCTATCCTAAATGATAAGTTGATGTTTTCTCAATATTATACTTATTTTATAAGTTATACATACATTTATAAATAGAATGCAATATTAACGTTTTTTGATACATACTCAAGCGGGAATCGAACCCGTTTTTCATATTCATGCCTAAGTAACAGGGTAATGTTACAATAACTCTTTAAAAAGCAAAGGGCTTGAGTTTTTAGGTCAAGGGCAAAATAATCCTTTATGTGTAGTTACTTTTATTTGTTAAGTTGAAACGGACATCCCAAGTGAATTAAATGACCAACTTCTTTAATTGTAACTTCCCTTCAATTCCTTTCAAGGTAGAAAGAGCCTTTGAAACATCATATTCATTCTTAATTACTTGTTTTACCAAAACCCCCATGGTTTTGTGGTGAGTTTGATATAGAATATTGGTAACAGGTTACTAGTTCATCTGCCAATAAGATTCTTAGTCGCCTACTACAATATACCTAGTTGAAAGGTAGTTAGTTAGCTTTCTATAAACGTCTTACTATGCACTAACTCGGAAATTAAAATATGTGAGAATAGGTACATATACATTAACATTCTCGTCCTTTAATCCCTTTTGGGGTGGACAGAACCTTAAAGTTAAGTTGTGGTGTCTTAAGGACTACTAAAAGAATAGTAACAGGTTGCTACCCCATCACCCAATAGATTCCATGTACTCCTGGTCCCTTAGATTGTGATGGTAGTGACATCAGATATTGGTAACAAGTTGCTAATCGACCACACAATAGATTTCTTTGACCCCGAGTCACTTAGCCGCCTCCTTTGCAATAAACTAGCCTTCTTTGAACATCCCATTACTAACTAGGAAATTAAATAATCTGTAAGGTATCTTGGTTGATAATGATTAGTTTAGGCTTAATAGTCCTTTAGATAGGCAATAGGCATATAACCAGACTTGAGGAAGAAAATTCAATGCCAATAGTTATTGCAGCTCTGACGTTAATCTGAATAATCGTGGTGCTAACCATTACAATCTTATTATTTGGAGTGCGCTCTACGAGAGAGATAAAGGCACTTCAATTTTTATCAATCAATGTCAGAAGTTCCTTAACAATGTTTCTGTGTTTACCTATATGTGTATAATACAGGACACGTGTCGATGAGAAGATAGGAATCTATTAATATCTCAGTTTTTGGTGCTTGAGGCTTTTGACAATGTGTACAGATAAACAGATACATATGTAAATGTACAGTTGTGTTGTTAATGATAGACTGAAGTTTAAAGATACAACAATTCTTGGGTAGCTTAAAATAAGTAAGAAGTGTAATTTGTTAAACTAGCTATTCAGAAGGGGAATGCTAACAGTTACTTGGTACCCCTCTGACAGCGATGATTATAAAGATATTTTCTATATAATTTAATTTTTATTTCTACTTTAGGTGTATAGTTTTAATTTCATGCTTTATTGTACATAATAAATAAAGTTTTACATTAATACTAACAACAATGTTTAATAAGGGATTCAGATGAGCAGATACTAGTGTTTTGTCGACAATATTCCTTTTGCCAGGTCTCTTCTCTATTAACGTCTGTTTTTAGCAGGAAATGGATCGGTTTTGTTAGGAAAACTAATACCACCCTTCTTTAGTATATCGCCTATTTTTACCACATACATTTTACTAATACGTTCTGTATGGAACTTCACTTTTACTTTATTCATGCGCCTTACGCGCACCTTTCTTTAACAGGATATATACAAATATATACACACAGATACCTTATGGAGTATTTAGAGATTCTAGTATCCATTTCTGCGATTACAGAGTTAGTGATTCTATGGCCACTTCGAACCCACATGTTTACCAGATAATAATCAGTAACTATTGTGATTGTTTGTTAAAGAAAATATACATACATATATTCACGCCCCTCTAACGGAATAGGCAGACACTATTGATCGCCTCCTGAACGATCCTGACCAATCTCTCTAGCTTCACTCACACCCATTAACCTTCTCATATATGCTCTTCTGTTCTTCACACTACGTACACCCTTGAGAAGAATGTCTCCAATGAATGTATGGAATATAGTTAATGCAAGGATGTTTGCAAATCCTCATTATTATGCGAATAGAATATGTATGGGGCGATGTATTGGAAACCACTTTCACTTAACCTTTGTAGAAGAATTTGTCTTGACATACTTTATAGAATTTATTAACTATACCATAATCCTACTGCTGTAGTGACTATCTGGCTTTCTTCTGTATTACGAACTATATAGCCACATGATACTTGAGGTAAAAAGTGCAAATTATGTGTCTTGACTTGTTGTCCACCTCAAAATGAATTATAGACGTGAATATAGGTATATGCACTTACGCATTTATTTATACATACATACACTGTTTCTAAGGACTAATCAATTAATATATTAAACGATATTGATAATGAAATCGATCCCTAAATACCTAAGGCAATCTAACCTAACCTAGTCCCTTAGTCGCCTTTCTCCTTTCATAACCATTTACCTTTATAAAACGATAATACTACGTTGAGGGAAAAACATCGTGAGGAAACCTACCTGTTCTCTGAACAGGTAATAATAGTAAGTGCTTGTAAATGGCGACATGGCTGACCACCTGTCACATTGAGTACCGACTATCTTGTTAACACGTAGGTTCAAGGTGGCCATTGAATTACTACCTTCGCGATTGCGGAGATAGACACCTGAACGTCTGACTACCCCGCAAGGGTTAATGGTCGTGAACCCGTTTGTATTTTTTTGTAATGCCAACCTTGTAGTGTTAAAATATACTTAGTAATATTATCTAACTTGTGGTCGAGGATAACCGCATATAGTGTTTTAATTACGCAATAGCTCATATATAATAATACTAGTGACCCGCTCCGGCTTCGCACGGGTATAAAATATATAACCTACTCCACTATTTAATGGATTTTATTATATATATAAACCTTCCTCTGGAATCACTCTATTTATTTAAAAAACCGCATCAAAATCCGTTGCGTAGTTTCAAAGATTTAAGCATACAAAGGGACATTGGGACAGATAAAGCGACTTTGTTTTATACTATGTAGTGAAGTGTTGCAGAATCCTTTTCCAGTCTGGTACTTACATAGAATTCTAACTAGTTACATTTCTTCCTGCCACTTCGTAGATACAAAACTTAGTAACTAATAGACTTATCTTGTCGGTCATCTTTAGTATAGAACTTATACAGATCAAATTGGAGACACTCTTCTCAAGGCTAATAAGTACATATTTCTAAAAAATACGTTGCCTAGTCCCTTAACATAAGTCTTAAATGAACTAACCAAGGGGCTAGTTCAATTGGTGTAATAATGTCCAAATATTATTATTAAGATAGACGCTATATTGAAAAAAGGTGACGTTAGGAGTACCTATACCGCCGAGAGTGTATGAGAAGATGTATGAATGTCAATAAAGCGAAAGTGGTCTGTCAGGATCGGGACAAGTGGGGATCCGTGATCTCTGCCTGCCCGTCTACAGGGTATCAGGCGTGATGTGAATGTATGTATTATTATTATTATGTATATAGGATTTACATCCCAGAATAATTCATTTACAACCTATATTTATAGTCCATATTGTATATAACTTAGACAAAAGTTAAACTAGATGTTTCGTCGTCATTTGACTTGATTCATAGTGTACATATGAGTGACGTGGTCGTGAGAGCAATCACAGGAAATCCGTTTGTCTCCACATAGTTCAGTCTGAAGACTTAAGACTAAGGACATAAGAGTATGTACAGTAAGATTGTGAATAGTGTATCAATGTATGAATAACATACAAGCTACATATATAATTAGTCACTCACTTAGGTTTAGTTATTTTTAAACACTCGCGATTTATACTCATTTTATTAACTATGTGAGACCGGGTCATATCACGATAAATGTATAAAGATATCTGATTACCTTTCGACGTTTCGACTCAGTTGCATAGGCCGTGATAAAAAAAGGTAATCAGATATCTTTATAAATTAACTTAGGTTTCTTCACGATGTTTTCCCTCCACTGTTATCCTGACAAATATATTACCGCACAAATCCCCATCAACCTGGGGTCCAAGTTTCAAAGTTTTAGTGCAATATCACTCAGTGATAGTGTGAAGTTGTTAGTGCATTGGCTAAAGTATAAAATTTCGCATTAAAATTACGAAATTGTGCTAAAACGTCTTAATAGACTTGGGTCTCTGCTTATACATGTCTTCTGTTCTTCACTACGCACTTCCGTCATAAAAGAAATATGAAATATCTCTAATTTGATATGTATTTATTTTTCGCAGCATTACTCTACCTATTCTACACCGTTTCGCACTTTATCGCTCCATACATAATGGATGTATTACTTACATATAAATAATTTTAATGTATCAAACACTTTCACTAATATTAACATTTAATAAGGTTGTCAATTAGCGTGTCTAAATCCGTAATTGCGGACTCAGTGATTCCAATTCAAACCTACTTATTAAATACATAGTTAGCACCTAATGTGACTGGAAAAAATCGTTGAAATAAACTGCGGTATAAGTAGTAATAAATAGGAAATAACAAAATATAGGTCAATAGATAGGAGCGCCTAAATCAATGGTGATAAGAGTATTTTTCCACCATTCAAGTTCATCATTTGGGTAAACAAGGAAGTGGTTCTAGGCCGAACTAAGTTCCGGTTCCTATTTGACTTTTAAATACAGGTGTTGTAATGGCCGTAGGGTTATGTAAACTCATTGGTTAGAATGTGCGAAACTGGTTTTTTAATTGAGGTTTTAGTGTTTATTTTTATACGTCTAAGTGTGTTGACAAAGTATTAAAATGAGAAACTCGGTCTTAAAGCTTAAGAAAATTTAAGTCTCAGATGTACTGTTCCTGAAAGGTTGATTGATTATGCTGCTATCATCACCTCAGAGTATGAAAAAGGGTTATACTTAGACGTTATGATGCATATTTGTAATTATATTGAGTTTGTTTAGGATAGAAGTCACGTACTTTTCAGCTAAAATTATTCAAATTTCATATTATGTAATCAATTTATAATATACAAATACAATAAATTACAAATACTACTACTAAATTCTAAAAATACGTATTGAATCCATCAGTCAGATTGGCATATATTTTTGCTCAATTACTCTTGGACTAACACCAATATACGTACGAGATAAATAAAGATAGAATCTCCGATACTCGAACCCTTATCAAGTGTTTTCGCGCATCAATATCTTTTATCTCTATTTATCTTTGTGGAGAACCACACTTATGTTACTATGGGGGATAGAAATAGAAATGTTTTGTTTATATACATGTACTAGCGACCCGCTCCGGCTTCGCACGGGTATAAAATATATAGCCTACTCCACTATTGAATGGATGTTATTATACATATAAACCTTCCTCTTGAACTCACTCTATCTATTAAAAAAAACCGCATCAAAATCCGTTGCGTAGTTTCAAAGATTTAAGCATACAAAGGGACATAGGGACAAAGAAAGCGACTTTGTTTTATACTATGTAGTGATGTAACATAGCCCTTGCTAGTCTGGGACGTAAAATGATGTTAACTAGCTGACGTTTTCCTGGCATGTTGCAGGAGACGATTAAGAGACTAGGGGTAAAGTAATCTATAGAGTGATGGGTAGCAATATGTGAGCAATGTAAGGCTAGCAACCTGTCATCGATGTTAAATATAACATTACAAATTCAATATTCATGGTAAAAAGTGAACGTGGGGATATTATGACTCCTACAGGGATTATCAATACATATTCACGGCTTTTAAGTTGGGTAAAAAAATACTAGTTTTGGTCACTAAATCTGTAACTACCACCAAAGGAACAAAGGATGATTATCATCATCATCCGCCTGTATCAATCCACTGTTGGACATAGGCCTCCCTCAAATGACGCCACTTCTCCCTGTCAGTGGCCGTTCGCATCCATTCGATGCCGGCCAACATGCGCAGGATGATTATATTATTAGAAAATATAATATTGTTTTTATTCGTATGCCTTCAATAATATTGTTTTGCAAAGAAGTTTTATAACAAAGAAATATAACATCTTGTGACGTACACTCCATGTTTTTATATAAAAACATATGTTTTTAATTAAAATTAAGATTTATAATATGATCAGGTCAACTTGGTTATACATATATACTAGCTTTAGTATTCCTGTGCTAGTGACCGGAAATAGAATGCTAACTAGCTGCCTTTATTCTTATCTAAGCTACTTAAAGACAATGTTTCACCAGATAACTAACATTTAACTTGAAAGTTTGCTAGCCTGTCTCATCTCACAGATACTAATTACCTTTACACATCATAGGTAGATTTCCTCTTAGTATACTTCATTCCAACAGCACTATGCACGTATATAGTCACTTATCCACTTACTCACCTGCATGTCAAATATACAGTCTATTTACATACATTCACGCCTTCACTACCCTAACGAGAGGCTATAGCCTATTAATCGCCATCTTGAACGATCCTGACATATCTCCCTTGCTTCACTCACACCCATTAACCTAATACATTCTCTTTGTTCTTCACTATGTACAGTCAACGCTAAAAGTGCAGTCCCAGTAACTTTTTTAGAACGTTTAAGTTTAGAAGAACAAAAGACAATATTTTACATTTTAAAACTGGCGCCACTATGCATTGTCATGGTCACTATATGTTCGCGTGCTTCGAAATGAAAAATATTGTCTTTTGTTCTTATAAACGTAAACCTTATAAAAAGTATAAAAAAACCTTATAAAAAGAAATAGCAAAATACGTACCTTGAGAAGAATGTCTCCAATTTGATCTGTATATGTTCTACGCTATCTATTTATTAGTATTTGTAATAGTACTTACATAGTCTAGTACTCCTAAATTCTATGAAAAATGATATTTTGATCCCATTCATACGTCACAGAGCGATCATGCATCACTTTCGTGATAAAATCGGTTAGGTTATACCAGATAAGCTTATACTTATTTATACTTTGCACACGTAATCAAGTTATGTACATATGTGTATGAAAAGTACTAAGTTATGTCATGTCTGGCTTGTTAGCGGTTACTAAAATGTGTTACTCGAAGTGTCTACTTTATATCTATATATATAATTCATGTAATATCTTCAAAAGGGTGGACAAAAATTGTCACCTAGTCTAGTAGTTTTTGTTAGGGAGATTAAGTAAGATATTTAGACATAGGTTATTGTTGTCGAGGTTTCGTCCACCCCATAGAGATTAAAAATACATACATACGCTTCACGACTTGTGTATACACACTCCCTTTTTTATTATGTCGGGGTAATCAGAGGCTTGAAAGCCCATCTCCGAAATTTCAAAGGCATGTTACGTATGGGTAATGGCTCACGATGTTTTTCCTCACCGTTAGTGACTGTAACTTATGTACGTAAATGAAATACACATATTTAAATTTCATTCATTGGTACATGCCAGAGTCGGGGTTCGAACCTAGGACCTTAGAGATTAAAGGATATGAGAATATACGATGATATGTAGGCATATGTATAAGGTCATCGATTATTATATCAAAAACTAATTAGTCATAATTACAATTAATATTATTTTCAATTCTTCCACCGGGATAGCCAGACTATCACCTGCCCTATAGAACGGTCCCAGCAAATATCTCATCCTTAAGAAAATATAAAGGAAGGCATTACATTAAACTTGACACTAACAATCTAGATTCTAGCTCAAGTCATAGACTCAACAATGAACACATGTCACACGATTTCAATGCAAACAAAACATGCCGATTGGTATTTACTCATTTTTTAGTAACTCGTTACCGTTTCTAATTGGTGCTAATTAGGTTCTCACGAATGTTAATGACTCGCGCTTGTATTCTTGAGCAAATTATGCCTCGTTCGAATATTCCTGGTTCTTGTATACAAATATTAAACACATTTTGCCCTTGAAGGGGTAGACAGGAATAACATTGCGTGTAAGTTATGGCGTCCTGTAGTAATATGGGACTAACATAGCATTGTTCACATACATACACGTCACACCTGATTCCCTGTAGACACACATAGTCCCAATCCCGACAGAACACTTTCGCTTCATTGACACTCATACATCATCTCATACACACTCGGCGATTATAGGTACTCCTAACGTCACCCTTTTTTGATATTGCGTCTATCTGACTGTCATGTGTCTTATTGGGTCGGCTCCTACGTAACCGCCCTTCCACTTCACTCTATCTGCTATCATTCTTTCGCATAGCATTGTCTGAGATTTTTAATGAAGATTTTAGGGTGTTTTAAGGTATACATATATTCTTGCATCTACTTCTCTAACGGGATAGAAAGAAACTATACAGTTACCTTGAACAATCTCGACAAATCTCTCTTGCTTCACTAACATTCATGAAACTTCTCATACAAGCTCTTCTTTTCATCACGCTACGTACACACAGGACTAAACACTGTTAGAGGTGTATATTGTCTTTCCTTATATTCTAAAATTAATAATGAAAATGATGTATTGAAGACCAAATATAGTAAAACTGTCAACAATTTTAGCGTAAACATGTTTGTGTAGACAAAACTGTTTACCCTACGAGTAATTATTCCAGATTTAGAAAATGCTCCTAAAAAAGTATGAAAGTGTATTTCGAAAAGATGTACTAAATAAATACGAAAAACCTACTAGATACAAAAATATCATGATGCAATTCATCTTACAATTAACCGTAGTTTAATTATAACCAAGGTCGTCTTATCGTCTCGCACACCTTTAGAGTAAATATCGAAAATGGAAAATATATTAGCGATTATATTTAGTATTGCACCAGCTTTTGAGGTGAATGCACGTACAATTTGTTACTTTTAGGTTAATGTACTGATAAATTAAACCTAAATTCTCACGTTAGGTTATACGTTGCATTGCTTTGTGAATATTAGTTTTTAATGATCGAAGTGTTAGTGTTATTTTTCCATTTTGTGCGTAATTTTATTGTGTTCATGTGAACTTTGGACAAAATGCCCAAATTGGAATTTGAAAAATTCGTCGCCAAGCTCGCCAGATTAGTGAGTGTATGTTTTTTAATTATGTTTTTTAATTACTTCCTGTATGGGACTTGTTAAAATGTATCCAGCTGCCTTTGTTACAATATTATATAAACTAAGAGTTTTCTATTGGAATTTCAGGCTAAATTGTTCTTATTTATAATATAAACCTATTTATTATATTTATTGCCTGTGTATCCTTAAAAACAGACTAAATATTATGACAAAAGGTATTCGAAAATATTTATACTGTATCCTTCTTAGGATTAGTCCATAAATCTGTCTTCAAACATCCATTAACGTTCTAATACATATTATTCTACTGTATTTTTTTTACTTGTATGTATTATTTAACAACTTAGATATAGAAAATTTCTTTAGATATATCTTTAATATAATTAATGATTATCTGTGTTTTTTTTTAATAAATAAATTAAAATTTACTCTACTCTATGTATAATCTACCCATGTCTACTTAATGAATATGTATGTATGATATTAAATACATAAACTAACGTCCGTATCATCTGCCCAGTACCGAACAAAGGTTTTAATCCATTAGGAGTCAACAGTACCTTGGAAACATAATACCCCCTTCACCATTAAAATGACAATCTATAATATCAAGACTATATAATGACTATTACTTATTTTCCCTATTTGCAAGCCATGGTGGTTCAGCAATTGTGTCGAGTGATGGATTGGAATCCCTTTATCTAAGCATTCTTTCCTTATCGGGCAATTGACGTGTTTTACTAAGTGTGTTGTTATTTTTACATACACACTTATATATAGGCACTTCACTTTCATATGATGGATAATAGTTACTGAATGCATAGTGTGTATGTACAGTAAACGCTAAAAGTTCAGTCCCAGTAACTTTTTATAAGGTTTAAGTTTATAAGAACAAAAGCCAATATTTTAAAACTGGCGCCACTATGCATTGTCATGGCCACTGAAAAATATTGTCTTTTGTTCTTATAAACGTAAACCTTATAAAAAGTTACTGGGACTGCACTTTTAGCGTTAACTGTACATAGTTTCATATCTCGACGTCCCATACACATCATCCCTGCAGAGGGATAGACATTATTCGCTTGATTAACAACCATCCTCATACACACTCGGCGGTTATAGATCTTTTAACGTCACCCTTTTTTTTATATGTTTGGCTTACCAATTGGTAGATTGGTATTTAACAATTAAAAAGTGACCTAGGACATACTAAATCTCCGAGGTTCTGTCCACCCCGAAAGGGATTGAAGGACGTGAATGTATGTGTGAATTTCACCATTTCTCTCGTATTTAGATCTTTGTTTTCGAACAATAGAGGTACTGTTTAATTAGATAACTAGTCAAATGACTGCTATCGCTTCACATGAAGTGAATAATACGAATTTGTCAATAAAGATATGATGGATTGGCAGCTATTATTGTTTTGCTACTTCGATATAGTACATATGTAGTACATTGTTTACGTTTATATTAATATGACTATTAAAAGCTTTTTTATATCCATAAACAATAGTCTGTTTATTAAACACTTACTTCCTTTAATCCCATTGGGAAAGGCTTAGCATCGTAGACATATATTCATAGTCATTTTAAGTTATGGGGTTGCGATGTTACTAAAACATAAAATGACACTTAACTAAAATATCCAATATACTTCTATTTATTCTTTTTTTTTTTTTTTTTTTATTTTTTTTTTAAAAGAATCAACAGCACATTACATTTATATTAGACAAGTACATTATTCTAAACATTGGCTAATAATAGATTCCTATTATTTAGTTTTACAAATACAAGAAGAGCGAATATCTAATAATAATAAAAAATAGAAACAATAAAACAAATCATCCTTGTTAAAAGAGAGATGTAGTGAATTTAGGAAAAAAAAAATACATAATAAAAAGAGAGATAAAAAACACAAAACAAAAAAAAAATATAATATTTGTAGATCAGTAGTTCAACTAATATTATGTACATATACAGTTTAGATCTAATGGGTGTAACATGTGTGTGCGTGTGTGAGGGTGTGTGTGTGTGAGGGTGTGTGTGTGTGAGGGTGTGTGTGTGTATTTGTGTATTCGTTGCATAAAGGTGAGAGTAAGAGTGTGATATTAATATTACACAAATGTTATTGATATTTAAATAATATATTTTTTTATGTATATACATTCATAACTAATAGTTTCTAATTCAGGCTATATTAAGTACACAATAATTTATAGGTAATATTTCTTTTAAAAGAGTAAAGTGTAAGGTTAAAAATATCGATATCAATATCAAAATTCTTCTCTAATTATATTACTATCATAAAACCGACTAATCGAAAAGAAACAATAAAGCCATCTAGTTACAGATTTAACTCTCAAACAGCACGAGTTTTTCGTTCTCAAAACCTGCTTACGTCACTATCGTTATCCGTATGCAAAATCGCTTCCTAATCCCCACAACGTTTTAGTCAGTCAGTCACCTCTGCTTAACGTTAACGAGAGGCTTGAATGACCTACTATGACCGCCGAGTGTGTATGAGGAAGTCTTGGATACTGATATTCGATATAAGGTTTAATTAATGTATATAGGTAGGTTTCTCTACTTTATATGTAGTGTCTATGTTAGATCTGTATGGGAATTGACTCTAAACATGGATTTTGAATAATACTTACAAAGACTTCTAGATAGAATATTGCTTACTCAAAGGACTAACTATATTGGCCTTGAAGCGTATTTCTGCAATGTAATGTCTCTTGTATATACTATACCAAAGGATTAACAGTCCTGAACATTTATGAGAAGGTTAATGTAGCAAGAGAGATTTGTCATGATCGTTCCAACTTGCGATCGATAGTCTCTGCCTATAAAAAAAAGTCAAAAGTCTAATGTTTATATTCAACATAAGTATAAGTAAACTACATTAATTAAACGTCAGAACATTTGCCTGACACTGGTCGTCTCTTAGCATTGAAACTCAACCGTTGCATATAGTTACGGATGTATAGATGAGAATAATGTATGTATGTAACAAGAGTATGTATGTATGTTACATTCTTAATGTCTCCACTACATGCAGTAGATATTAGCTCGCTGCTTCGATGCACAATACTGTATGACCGGAAACAGGTCGCCATATTTGATTAAATGACGTCACAATGCCGGGAGTCGTTTGAACCAATTTGTTTAGGTCAATTTGATTTGAACCCACGGAGCCGGCCAGTTTATATCTGTCTGCTGTAGAGAGCAGACGTGTAATGGGGAAAAATAGCTTAAAATATTGCGCTTAGTTCGTGTAACAGTTAGTGCTTGGTTCAGGTCATTGACCATGATACTGTACCAACACTAAAGACCTTAAATGGATCATGTCGGTTGATTATAGTGTTTAGTGAATATAAGACCTTAATACATGGTGGATTAAAACATAGTGTTTGCGAAAAAGAATGCTATCTAAGTTAACAGTGGATTTATGAAAGGATATTCTACTTGTTTTTGGTTTCACGTGTATATGTAATGTGTTAATTGAATAGATACTGAGAGAAACTAACAATGCATATATTATTGTTGAATTTCCATAAACATTCCTTCTTATGCAATTCCATAACAAAAGAATCACAGAAGAATCTTTATATCTAGAAACAGCATTATATAATAAGAATACGGTTTAAAACAAAAGATTTAATGTTAAATAATTTGGTGTAGTGTAGTTTTCTGGTTAATAAACCTCGGGATGGTTATTTGGTACGTGAACTGCGATGACTTTATACAAGCTGAGGTAATCACTGTGTTTTTACACTCTTTGAATGTACAGTACATATTATACGTCTGGCCCGTTTCCTTTCAACGCGATATACTAATACGTCTCTATATTTATACATATGTATGTACATATAATACCCTTTTCTTTATAAAGCAAAAATCGTATCTCCTTATATTTATGTTAGTGGTATACTAATTTCGTTTTGTTGACTTCTATGCGCACATAGCAGATTATAAATAAAAAATAAAAAGAATGTTGTATATATTTTATGTGCAACAATATCATTTCGCTATGTCTTTAGGTATAGTTTAAACTGAGAAGAAATTAACAAAAACCCTACCATACCCTTGCGGGATAATCAGAGGTTCAGGTGTCCATGTCCGAAATTGCGAAGGTAGTAATTCTACGGCCACCTCGAACACACGTGTTGATCAGATAGTACTCAATGTGACATGTGTTAAGTCGTGTCGCTATTTACAAGCACTGACTGTTAGGGGAACAGGTAGGTTTCCTCACGATGATTTCCCTCATCGTAATATTCGATTTATTACGAAAATGTACATAGAAATTCATTTCCATTGGTACATGCTCAAGCGGGACCAGCGATACAGTCAAGCCCTAAACAACTGAGCTACGTCGAATTGATTACCTAGGATACTGTATAGTATTATATTATCTGTGCCTAGGATATACAGTAACATAACGGGCTAAACGAACGGTGACACTGTATTTGTTTTCAGTACAATGTGTACACGTGTTTACATACTTAAACAAACCTATAAAAGTCACATGTATAAACATTTAAATGTTACATGTATGCTACTACTGTATATCGTATATTATCTATGTGTATGTACTATAAAATAGTAGTTGACTATAATTATCTAACCGTTGACTACTAACTACTGTATTTACTTACTACGTGTTTACCAGCATATTTTGAATAATATAAAATCAATATTGAATTTAAATCTCGCAAATAACACGGGAAAATTTAAGTAAATATTTGTTTTTATACAAAATACATACATACATATGTATATTTACGCCTCTACTTGTATTCGAAATAGGTAGACATTAATTTATCGCCATTTTAAACCATGCTTTCAAATCTTTCTCTCTTTATTCACATCGATTAACATTTTAATACAAAATAAATCATTTTTATTTATCTCTTGGATTGGACTGAATATACTAGCATAGAATAAAAGTGATCTTAGCGTGAAGAAAAGAAGAGCATGCTTGAGAATATTAATGGTGTGAGTGAGGCAAGAGGGATTTGACAGGAACGTCTCAGGTAGCGATAGAGTCCCTGCCTATCTCAATTGGAAGTAGAGGCGTGTTTATACATATATCGAGACTGTTTTCCCACCTATACCTCTCGTAAATAGAGACATAAATATAGAGGTGTAAATGTAATGAGAATATCATAAGCTTCTGTTAACCTAGTATCATTATTACTCATCTTCTTTAATAGCTTATTACGTAACACGCTTGCCAGCTGGTAACTCTATGATAGTCCCAAACTAGCATAGGATGAGGCAATGCAGTTAATTAATAATGACCAATTGGCGCAGCGTGATAAAGGGTCTTTTTGTATGACTAATGCAAAATCAATAACCTTGACATACTTGTGTGTTTACATACACACAAAAAGATATGGAACAGTAAATAATAAATGCCGTTTTGAAGCTACGCAAATAAGAATTTTATGTTTCTAATACCATGGTATTAGGATGTTTACGTTAACAAAGATGCGAGTAAATATAATAGTAAAAAAGGTATTAAAATATTTGCTTTAGTTTTTAACGTTGTTTATTCATCATAAAAAAACTTAAAGAGTGTCTATTACAAATCCTTTTTTAAATATTTGATAGTATTTATTACTACAATTACAATACAGAAGTTATTATATCATTTAGCGGTGGAATAGCAACTCTTATCAATCCCTGAAACACTATCTTCACTTCTATTCCTTTTGGTATGAACAGAATCTCGTAAACATAATATCTCCTTAACATTTAGCATAAATATCGAAGTTATGATGGCATTTATATAGAATAATATAGATAGCTTACTAACTCATCGCCTAAAAGATTCCTATTACCTCAAGTCCCTTAGTGGCCTCCTACTGTGATGAAATTTATATAGAATACTACAGACAGATTGGTAACTCATCGCCTAAAAGATTCATATCCCTTAGTCGCCTCCCACGACAAGAACGGCAGCTAGTTAGCATTCAATAATGAAGCTGTTTTAAATATTGTTTTGGTGATTATATGTGGGTGTTAAATTTGGTATAGCATAGTTTATTTCCGCAGACAGATATGTCATTTTGATTACATGTCCACATGTTTAATAATGACAACTACCTATTTTAGTTTGAATATGGTTTACGACTGTTAACTTGTAGGATAGATAGAGGTTTTGTCATTCAGTCTTCACTGTAAGGATTAATTATAGCCTGTTTCTGTTTTTTGTTGTTATGTATAGTGTGTTTGTAATGTTAGAAAGTTGAACGTGACAGATGGTCAGTGATTCACAAATACTGACTATTATGTAAACATGTTAGGCTTTCTTAGAGTTTACTTCAATGGCATTTTCTAGATTGTATATTTCTACACACACTAAACTTAGCAGCATAGACGTAAATTACAGTAAAATCTTTTGACACACTTTTATGAGTTACCATCACATCACCTCATAACATCTACAAGCTTCTAGCAAGGATCGACATAATATCAGTGCTCTAGATATGCCAGGCAGAATGGAAGCTAGTTAGCATTCTATTAACGTCCCAGATAGCACAGTTAGTAACCAAAATCCTAATTTTCCGTTGCAATGAGGACATAAAAGACATTATGTTGATTTTACAAGATCGTTAGTTTAGTAGTGATTAGGTTTTTGCAGACTGACAGACGGCAAACATTGTATTTACAAATGTCAGTCAAAGTAATGGAAAATTCGTGGGTGTATGCACTGCTTAAGAGTTGAATGAATGAGGAAATTACGGTCATGTTCCTTTACTAGTTTTTTTTATTAACCTTTTGTAGTCAGTGGCTTAAGTGACTACCTTTGCAAATTTGTGTATCTACTTAACTATTCCGGGTAGTTAGAAATTTGAGTGACGAAGATGCGAAGGTATATATATTATATTCACTTAAAGTTCCATATTCACCAGATAGTACTCCATGTGACAGGTGGCAAAATTATCCTCTCGAAAATAATGACCTATACAGATGTTAACGAGTACACACGATTTATTAAGACAACTCCTACGTAAGAATATTCAATGAAACTCCTAATTAACAGTTTAATTTAATTAGTCACTTACATATACGTCATGTAATCATAGAATAAAGTGGGCAGAGATCAAGGATCCCTAATTCCTGTATAACTTTTTACACCATTTCCTTGAAATCTCCCTATAGCTGTATTGAAGTATTATTTAATTGTATATGTATACAGTACAGTACAGTATATATATACAGAAGATATTCACATTGATATAACGTAATAAAAACACATATACGAAATACATCGAATTATACGTAAGGGAAAACATTTTGACGAAACCTATCTGATCGCCGAACAGGTAATAGTTAGTGCTTGTAATTGGCGACATGGCTTACCACTACTAACTATCTGGTCAACACGTGGGTTCGAGATGTCCATAGAATCACTACCTTTGCAATTACGAAGCTGCACACCTGAACCTCTAACCCCGCGAGGGTTAATGGTCACGAACGCGTACGTCTTTTCGTTTCCTCTATCATTACTAACCTATATCTCCTTACTTCCAGAGCGAGCAATCGTCTCCATTCCGGCGCTGGACGACGGGCAGTGGCGCCGGCAGCTCCCTCCGCCACCACGAGTGCCGCAGCCTCTTCGGGAAGGTAAGGGACGAGGGGACACAGGGACTAGGGGTCAGGGGAACCTTATAGAGGATAACGGACTAGGGGTCTAGAAGGATATAAGTAACAAGATTCAAAAGTACAGCAAAACAGCATACAAACAAAGAAAATAACAACTACATATAAAACTATAATAATATTTTTTAATGATATACTTAGTATAAAAAAGTATAGAAATACAAATTTAGAAAATATAGTTTTTTAAAAATCTGTCCACCGGAACAAATATATAATGATGTGTGAAGCCGGTGATAAATTGTTGCTTTTGTTGTCATATAGAGGGCATTACTTGTTAATTTGAACATGAAGTAAGATATTTTATTTTATTATTGAATTGACACCAATGTTCGTTATATAGGGTATTGAGTCTTTTGTTACCATCTATCTATAATTTATTTTGAATAAATTCTGTACCTTAACGGGTTACAGGGATTCCTTTGTATACATATAGATTTGTATACAACTTGTTTAGGTAGGGTAGACAGATGTCCAGTTCTCCATTTTCTACTTAACTATAACATGTAAATAATAATATAATAATGCACCAGCGTATTATTTTTTAGAATAATGTATATGTTTACCGTATAATATAACGACATAATATATAATATAGAAGGATATAATATACTTCATAACCGTTTCGTTTCGGGGTAGTCAGAGACGTGGGTCCTCCGTCAAGTTTTTTTTTGTGAAGATGGGATATATGTTACACTCGCGAGCAACATAATCAACTTAGTGACCATTAAGGTCTTTAAACATGATTTTCTAAAAAAATACGGAATCAATCTTAATGAATTATACTAGTTTTTAATGCTCATCTATCCTCCTAAAAGTGGTGTTATTTTTATTTGTATTGAACCAGAAATGAAAGGAAAAAGCATGAAATGAGTATATGTGTCTGCCTGCCTCTGTATTCCCGGAGGTATTTAATCCACAGTTGTTCAAAACTTGGGTGCATAGGCATTTTCTGGGCAAGCTCGCTACATCTTAGACTCTGTCTGTCGCCTCCTTTGAGTTGCAAACAGGGTCAAGAGTGAGCCCATTTCAGTTAAAAAAAAACATAAATTGTAAAAATACCACATTATTCTCATCTTCTTCTAGTGGCACTCCATTACTGGAGGTCTGCCGTCAGCCTGCTGAAACTTTTCTTGTCCCTGGCCATCCGGAACAGCTCTTCCACACTGGCAATCCCGGTCCACTCCCGGATGTTCCTCAGCCAAGATTTTTTCCTCCTGCCAACGATCCATTATTCTAATAAAGAGACGATTTGTACGCCGCGTTTGTCTTTGTTTTGCCTTTTGAACGGTAGAATTTCAATGCCAAGAGACAACCAGTGTCAGGCAAATGTTTTGACTTTCAATGAATGTACTGTACTTGTACTTATATTGAATAAAAACATTTGTCTTTGACTTTGAATACGATTATCATTAACACTAACCCCACTTCCAGCCAATGAGTGAAGCGACCTCTGCCGGCAAGGAGGGCGGTGGCGTGGCCAGGTGGTCGCTGGGCCTGGAGCATTTGCTGGACGATCCTTGTGGAGCCGCGGCCTTCGCCCACTTTCTCCATAATGAGTTCGCTGGAGAGAATATACGGTGAGCAATCATAATATATATATATATGTATTATAATTATACAGATAGTAGCTAGCTATTTTAAAACAATAGTTAAGTCAATATACTCTCACCAAATATTTATTTACGATTACGAAAACCGGGCTTCGTCCAAACTACCCCATCCAACCAAAAAGAGTCAGATTACCGTGATTTGTCTGTCAATGCCAGTATAATTAAAGTAGTCCACAAAATCGACTTTTGCGGGTATTCTTGACTCAAAATCAATATTTTTTATCATTATTCCCTATTTCAAGCACGAAATTATTAAGATAGAATGATCCAATATTTATGCTAAAAAGTAACCTAGGAGATATTATATCTCCGGCCTTCTGTCCACTCCGTTAACAGGACGTTAATGAAAATGTATGAGAAATTTTTATTTACAGCCACAAAAACATACACAATACAAAGAATTAAAAGTATAAACCTAAAGTAGAAATAAAAATTAAATTACACAAAAAATATCTTTATAATCATCGCTGTCAGAGGGTGGTAGGGTTCCCAAGACACTGATAGCATTCCCCCTCTGAATAGCTATGCTAATTCTTAATGAATAATTTTTAATGAATAATTCAACCTATCCACAGATTCTGGTGGTCCTGTGACCAGTACACCAAGTGTTCGCCAGAGGAGCGCAGTGCCCTGGCTTCCGAGATCTGGTCCCGTCACTTGGCCGATGGGGCTCCGGAGCCGGTCAACGTGGACGCGGCGGCGAGGCGGGCGGCTGCCCTAGGCATGGCTGAGACTCCACCCCCCGGGGAGCTGTTTCTACAGGTGAGAGTCCTATGTACATACATACATACTTACTTACTTTACGCTACAACCCTTTGTGGGTGTTGGCCTCTTCCACGATGACTTGCCACTCCGATCGATTCTTGGCTTTTGTTTTCCATCTCGTCATCATATTCATGGCCTTGAGGTCTTCCACCACACACATACATATATGTACATACATGTATGTATGTAAGTACATCAATACATATATTTTGTATTAAGATTATTAAGTCTACGACATCAATGGGATAAGCAGAGGCTATAGATCGCCATTTGGAACGATGCTGTAAAACCGCTTACGCTTCAGTGATACTCATACACCATCTCAAACATACTGCGTATATTTTTTTATATTTTTTATTCTTTATTAAGCCATTCACCACTAAGGTTATGTCGGTTGAAGTACAAACACTGATGCCACGGCGTTAGAACTTCTTGTTATTAGTACGCCAACGCCACCAGCCGCTACAACCGAAGAAAAACGAAAACGAAGCTCCAATTCTTCTCTTCCTTGTTCTTCGGTTCGTTCCAGTTGAGGATCCAAATAAAATCTCAAAGCAAACATATTTAGCCAATTTGGCATCACAACTGACTAAATATTCAACCGAAAATAATTATTTGTATTTTCAACTTTCACTGAGCTGCTGACTTTGTTGACGCACCATAGACGACTGTATATGCTGTATTAAGATTATTAGATTTTCTATCACGTTGGGTGCTGTCTATCTAGTGATACGCGGGCTTCGAATGACCCATACCTAACATGCCTTCGAAATTTCGGAGATGGGCACTCAAGCCTCTGACTACCCCGACATAATAAAAAAAGAGTGTGTATACACAAGTCGTGAAGCGTATGTATGTTATGTAAGATTATTAAGTCTACGTCCCCAATGGGATAGGCAGACTATCGATCGCCACATTGAATGAGCCTGATTAATCTGTCTTGCTTCTCATACTCATACACCTCCTCAAACATACTGCGTATATTAATAAAAATACTTATTTAAAGTACCAACAGTATAATATTAGGATAGCCTTTATCTATTGTACATTTAGAATTTTGCCAATGATGAAGGAACATTCTTTTTTTTTTGTCATTGGTTCTAAAGACCACATTACACAGAATTACACATCACGCCAATTCCCTGTAGAGTGGTAGGCAGAGATCACGGATCCCATATGATAAACAAATATACTTACAAAATTAAAATACCACTTAATTTAAACATAATTACTAATTATACACCCATTAATTCCAGGCCCAGAAGCAGATCTTCAACGTGATGAAGTTCGACAGCTATCCCCGGTTCCTAAGGTCCTCGGTTCACGCGGAGTGCGCCCGGGCAGACCTCATGGGTCAGCCTTTGCCTTACGCGCCAAGGTCTCATGCAGAGGGTACTCCTACTAAGGTACATATATAGATGGTATTCACGCCTTTTTATCCCTTTCGGGGTGGACAGAACCTCGGAAACTGAAATACCTAGGACTCATCATGCGAAATACTAAATATGATCTGCTCCAACTAATCATTGAAGGCAAAATAAATGGCAAACGAAGATCTGGCCGAAGTAAAACTTCATGGCTAAAAAACCTTCGGCAGTGGTTTAATATGAGCTCAAGATCATTGTTTCGTGCAGCAGTCAATAAAGTCCAGCTTGCCTTGATGATTAAAAACCTCAAGTAAAATCAAGCTACGATTGGCCAACCTCCTATTGGGTAATGGCACCTGAAGAAGAAAAAAAAACAAACGCATTCACGACCATTAACCCTTGCAGGGTAGTCTGAGGTTCAGGTGCCCATCTCCGCAATTGCGAAGGTAGTCATTCTATGGCCAACTCGAACCCACGTGTTGACCAGATAGTCAGTACTCAATGTGACAGGTGGTCAGCCATGTCGCCATTTACAAGCACTAACTATTACCTGTTCGACGAACAGGTAGGTTTCCTCACGATGTTTTCCCTCACCGTATAATTCGATGTATTTCGTAAATGTGTTTTCATTACGAAAATGTACATAGAAATTCATTAAAATTCATTTCCATTGGTACATGCTCAAACGGGATTTGAACCCTGTACCCACTGATACAGAGCCAAGCCCCAAACAACTGAGCTACGTCGTCGCTGAAGAAGAAGAATAAGAGATATATTATCCTAGGTCACTTTGTACCATGAATATTAGGGTTGTGATGTCATATTGATCATAGGTGACAAGTTAGCAAGCTAGCCTATCGCCCAATAAATCCATAATCATTATACGAAAAATTTTATATTTTTCGCTATTACAATGCAGTGGGATGCCGTATCATAATTTTACGTCCCAATCTAGTATGGGACCTAGTATGTTTAGGTATCTATATACAATCAACGCTAACAGTGCAGTCCCAGTAACTTTTTATAAGGTTCACGTTTTAGAACAAAAGACAATATTTTTAATTTCGAAGCACGCGAACGTATAGTGGCCATGACAATCCATAGTGGCGCCAGTTTTAAAATGTAAATTGTCTTTTACATACATACATACACATCACGCCTGATTCCCTGTAGAGGGGTAGGCTAGGATCACGGATCCCCATTTGTCCCGATCCTGACAGACCATTTTCCTTTCAATCACATTCATACATCCTCTCATACACTCTCGGCGGTTATAGGTACACCTAACGTCACCTTTTTTTCAATATAGGGTCTATCTGACTGTTATATGTCTTATTAGGCCGGCCCCTACGTAACCGCCCTTTCACTTCACTCATATATATTGTCTTTTGTTCTTATAATACATGGTTTTTATTAATTGTATTACTATATGTTAATTTTGTTTTGTTCTTGTCTAAGTTTCTTTAATTATATCGGAACTATATTTTTTAATCTCATAGGCTTCAAATTCTGGTAAAGTTTCATCTGTTACTGTTGCCTATAGCCCAGGATTACCTTTTATGGGCAACAGTGCACATCATAGAGATTTTAATAGGTTATCATGTTTTGTATTTTTCGTATGCTTACTTATAATTACTGTAAACCTATCGGATACTTGTTTTTTGGTTAATAAAGATTATTATTATTATAAACTTACATATAATGTATGTATTTTCCAGTTAAAAAAGTCAGCTAGTAACGTATCGGAGCGCCGTCGCAGTGGTGGTGCATCACTGCTGCCGTGGCGGCTTAGAGCTGCTTCTAAGGACAGAGCTTCCACTAGTAATGTGGGGACCAGCACCGATGGAGCCAGTGGGGTCAGTGGGGCTGATGTGAGTGGGACTTTTATATGTCGCTGCTTTAAAACTAAACTGAAGAAACTCGAAAAACATTTTATCTCAAAAAGATTAAATAATAAGTACATAAAACATATTAAGTTAATAAAAAGATAAAAAATGTATTCATATTTAATCATTTTTTTTAAATTATATGCAATTTAATGTCAAAAATATATCAACTATATTATAAAACAACGTTTTTTGCAAAATAGTGTTTTTTGAGTTTCTTCAGTTTAGTTTTAAAGCAGCGATGTGTATAAAAGACAAATGTATTCATAGTGGTTCAACCTTGTGGAATGAGGTTCAGGTTTTCATCTCTGCAATCGCGGAGGTAATTCTACGACCAGATAGTATGTGGTATTGCTTGAAGAGCAGGCAAGTTGAAGAGCACGATAAGGTTAATGGGTGTGAGTGAATCAAGGGAAATTTGTCAGGAACATAGGTGGCGATCGATAGTCTCTGTCTTAAAAGCGACGTGAATATATGTATGTATTCTGTATCTTGAATACATAACCTAATTACAAGTACTAAAACCATATAAGACCTAAAACTACCTATACCTAACATTTAAACCCAGGTTTTTCGTATACATAACCTAATTACAAGTATTAAAATCATAAACCTATTCAATCTTGCGCGGGGTTGCCATGTACGCTTGGTTCCATTGATGTAAATTGTTATGTAATTGATTCTTTTCTCTATTTGTGTACATGTATCACTGCGTCTAGTGTGAATAAAGGAAATTTTATTTTTTATTTCTTTTAAAAGACCTAAATCACCTATCACGTTAGGTGCTGTCTATCTAGTGATACGCGGGCTTCGAATGACCCATACCTAACATGCCTTCGAAATTTCGGAGATGGGCATTCAAGCCTCTGACTACCCCGCCATTATAAAAAAGGGAGTGTGTATACTCAAGTCGTGAAGCGTATGTATGTATATATTTTCTATTACGATTATTAAGTCTACGTCCCCAACGGGATAGGTGGAGACTATCGATCGCCATTTGGAATGAGCCTGACTAATCTGTCTTGCTTCATTGATACTCATACACCTTCTCAAACACGCTATATTAATGATAATATATTATTAAAAATATATTAAAAATAAGTCGTGAAGCGTATGTATGTATGTATGTAAAAGACCTAAACCTACCTATACCTTTAAACCCAGGTCCTGAAATCCGCCCCAGCCACCGGATGTTCCTTAACCCGGGTGGTGTTGCCAGACGGGGCCACCTCAGTGGTGGGAGTGGACGAGACGACCCAGGTACGAGGCCTAATCGACCGGCTGCTGCAGCGGAGGAACCTGCCCTGCAGCTCATACGATGTGGTGGTTAGGGATGGACAGGTATGTGGGGTATGATGTGTATGGTACATAGTGGGTTATAGTGAGAAATTTTATTAATTTTTTTAGTAAGTATGCTAGCCCGACGCCTTTTAGATTCCATTAATCTCTTGTCCTATGCTCACAGAATAGTATCTTACAGTAAACATCGTATATACATACATCTCTTAGTAGCTCTATGTCACCTAATACCAATAGATAAAAGTAATTACGCAGCGTATAGAACAGAAGAGCGTGTATGAGAAGGTTAATAGTGTAAGTGAAGCAAAGGAGATTTGTTACCCGTTCTCCCGGCAATTGATAGTCTATCTATCCCTTTAGGGACATATAGATGTTTATATATATTTATGTATACCCAAATATTTATTATTTCATCCTAGAACGCACGTAAATATTATACTCATTGTCTATGCATTTCATAATACTATACTTAACAAAAACATTTATATTCCAGTCAGAACCGAGTCCAGTAGACACCCTAGCGCCATCTACCGTCCTGGGCGGGCGAGAAGTGGTAGTGGAGCGTCGATGCGTAGTTCGCGTAGAACTGGGCAGCAGAACGGTAGCTATTCGCTGTCGGCCCCAGCGCAAGTTAAGGCATGCACTTAAGCCTGTACTAGCGAAGTACGCGCCCTTAGTCACCTCTGTCAGCGTTTATAGGGATGGTGGTAGCGTTGGGTTGGAGACTTTGATGCAGGTTTGTTTTATTGAAATGAAATGCTTTTTATTTAATACTAGCGACCCGCTCCGGCTTCGCACGGGCACAGATAATATAATACTATACAGTACACATACAGGCACGGGTATAAAATATATAGCCTACTTCACTATTTAATGGATGTCATTATACATATAAACCTTCCTCTTGAATCACTCTATCTATTAAAAAAACCGCATCAAAATCCGTTGCGTAGTTTCAAAGATTTAAGCATACAAAGGGACATAGGGACAGAGAAAGCGACTTTGTTTTATACTATGTAGTGATAAGGATCATAAAATCACTTATTGAAAGTCAAAAATATTTTCATATGAAAAATTGTCTTTAAAATTAGATAATCTAATTATGAAATATGATACACATACATGAGTGTGTATGAGAAGGTTTATGAGTGTCAACGAAGTGAAAGGATCGAGATGGGGATCCGTGATCTCTCTACCCCTCTACAGGGAATCAGGCGTAATATGTATGTATGTATATACACTTACGCCTGTATTTACCCAACGGGATATTCTTATGCATGAAACGACGCCTCTACATACATACACATCACGTCGAATTCCCTGCAGAGATCACGGATCCCCATTTGTCCCGATCCTGACAGACCACTTTCGCTTGATTTACACTCATACATCTTCTCACTCATACACTCTCGGCGGTAATAGATACTCCTAATGTCACCTTTTTCAATATGGCATTAACCTGACTGTCGTATGTATGTATTATGTATTTATCTATAATAGCTATAGCTTCCTGGTATGTCTTAGGAGGCGACTAAGGGACTAGGAGTGAACTGAATGTATTGGGCGATGGGCTAGCAACCTGTCACCAATGTTCCATATAACATCACAACCTCAATATTTATACTAAAATGTGATCTAGGAGATATTACGTATATCTCCATAGTTCTGTCCGAACAAAAAGAGATTAAAATACATACGTGAATTTATATATGTATTTTATCGCTATTATTTCTTATTCCATTGCTACTATATTCTTACACTAAAGGTCGTGAATGTATATGTACATTTTATTAAGCGATGAACTAGTAACCTTTTTCCTTCAGGACCTAGACGGCTCTCGTCTCCAAGTGATCTTGGGCGACAGCAACCTGTCTACCCTCGAAAGACATAAGGAAGAAGACACAGTGTCCTGCGACACTACAAGCCGACTGCATGAAGACCTCGAAACTCAGGTGGGTAAACTGATATACGGTGTACGAACATACATAATTATTACAAGGGTAGATATATAATATAATATAATATAATATAATATAATAATACATACATTCATACGCTTCACGACTTGTGTATACACACTCCCTTTTTTATTATGGCGGGGTAGTCAGAGGCTTCAATGCCCATCTCCGAAATTTCGAAGGCATGTTAGGTATGGGTCATTCGAAGCAAGCGTCTCACTAGATAGACAGCACCCAACGTGATAGGTAGTGAACCGTATCGCCGTATATAGTAATATTTGGACATTATTACACCAATTGAACTAACCCCTTGGTAAGTGCATAAAGACTTGTGTTAAGGGTACTAGTCAACGTAAATTTAAGAAATGAATACATATTATATATAGATAAATACATATATAGCAAATATAATCAACGACCAGACTGGAAAGCAGTAGAAAAGCGTAGTTCTTAACTCTGCCTCCACCGGGAATCGAACCGGGACCCCACGATTAGCGTTCAGGTGTCTAACCGATCGCGCCACGGAGGTCGTCATATAGTGTAAGCGCATACATACACATCACGCCCATCTCCTTACAGGGGTAGGTAGAGATCATGGATCCTCATTATTCTAGATGCTAACAATGTTACTTTTAGATACATTAGTTTCCATTGACCCTTAGTCCTTTAGTCACTTTTTACATATCAGAAAGAAAAGGAGTTAATTAGCATTATATTTACGTAAATACATATATGTATACATACACATCACTCCTGATTCCCTGTAGAGGGGTAGGCAGAGATCACGGATCCCCATTTGTCCAACTGAGAGATCACTTACGCTTCATTAACAATCATTTATTTATGTCTTAAATTAACTAAATTAAATTAATAATAATAGACTTAATTATCACATTATAAAAATATGTGTTAGTTTTTAAGTTTTTGTTTACTTAAGTAAACAGGTATTAAATGAATATGTATGTATGTATTGTATGTATGTAACTAATTCAATTTTTCATTCCCTTTCAGAGTGCAACAAGTAGCTCGTCTCGTTACGACTACAACGGCGTAGGGGGCGGGACAGCCAGTCGGGTGCGCGCCGCTTTAAGACCAGGACCGCCCTTGCATCATCCGCCAGGTAATATATGATATATGCATGACGTTTAATCCCTCACGGGGTACACAGAATAAAAGGAATTAAGTAGAATTACGATTACTAAGTATGTAGGAGTATTGAAAACAACGGTGGTCACTTAGAACACCTACTATGATAAACTAAAGTATGCCAAAACAATGCATTTTATTCATTTTCGACACCATGTTTCATTCACAATTGATATTTAAAAAGAAAAAGTGAAAAGGGCCAGTTTATTTTTTCAAAGCAACCGGGTTCGATTCCCGTACTTGATACAGTTGTTTTTTCAAAGAAAGTATGAATGCAGTTTTTCTTTTTATCAAAATCGGTGACATGGTTCCTAAGAACAAATGTTCGTATCTCTTATAGTTTCAGACTTTCCCATACTGACCGTTTTGAATGCGCCACCCTGTATAACTGAGATAAATATTTGTGTTCCTATAACTATGGATAATTGGTGACAAGTTACTAGTCCATCGCCCAATGGACTCTATTTACCTTTAGTCGCCTCCTACGACATGTCGGGAAGAACGGCAGCTAGTTAGCATTCTTTTTACTTCTTCGAAGCACGGTACAATATTATGTAAGTTACATATACTATTGTTAAAGTATATACAATAACAAATTATAAATATAGTATATATATTCGTTAGGTTGAAGGTTGGACTGCAGTCTCATTCTGATGGATTATTTAATTAAGTTGTATTGTATTGAAATATGTCTGCAGAGTTTCTTGGCATTTATTCTCTGCAGGATTTTGCTTTACGAAATGCCAATAGTTTAATTAGATTTATTCTAATTTTTTTTTAATTTCAATAAGGCATTTTATAATCCTCATGTTGAATAAAAAGCATTTCATTTCATAGTAAGATTAAATATACCTTTAATACATCGACATGCACCTCTGCATACATATACGGTGGTTCTAAGTACTATAAGTATACTACATGCTAATAGTACATTCTTCTATTCCAGATTTCCTAGAAAACCTAAGAGAAACACAGCGGCTTCGAACCCAGGACCCCCACATACGATCGCCGCCCCCTCTACCACCAAAACCCAAATCCCAAACTGCGGCACTCGTTTGAACCCCACACAATAACTATGGTACTACTGTACATGATTTTGTTTACCCTGTATTGGGATAGGGTCGTGAAGAACTTGTTATAAGGAGGTCTTATTTGTATAAGTCCACAAAAATTAACTATGGTAATACTGTACATGATTTTGTTTACCCTGCATGTGGGTACGGTCGTGAAGAATATTATATTAAGGAGGGCTTATTTGTATAAGTCACTCGTGACTTTGTATAACCTTTATGGGAATAGGGTCGTGAACACGTTAACTAATATGTGATTCAAAGTTTGTCTGTATACCTTAGATGGAAATGCGCTCGTGAATAATATATTCAATCTATAGAGCTACAGTACTACATGCACTCACGTTTCTGTACCACCTAAATGGGATTTCAGTCGTAAAGAGTATTTTATGTTAGATAATATTATCTAGCTACATTTGTCGCAATTGTGTCTCTATATACCCCTATAAGGGTATGTCGTGAAGTTTATATTAAATAATATAGGGATACAGTTCTATTTGGACTCTGTGAAACCTAGAAAGCAATGTGGTCGTGAAGAATACATTATATTAAGAAGGGTTAAATTTATCTAAGTTTGACTCACGGCTCTATAAACCCCGAAAAGGAATATGGTCGTTAAGGATATATTTTGTTAGATAAATATTATCTAGCTAAATATTCTTTTACTCAAATGTCTGAATACGACAAAAGGGAATACGGTCGTTACGATTGTAGAATCATACAATATGTGTATGGGGAAATTATTAATCCTCATACACACTCGGCGTTTATAACTAATTATATTACAAGTTGTTAAATGTACAGTAATAAAAAGTTACTAAGGGATAATGAGTCAATAGAATGTATTGAGCGATGGATTGGAAACCTATCTACAATATTTCGGAGATAAGTACTCAAGTCTCTGACTACCCCGCCACAATAAAAAAGGGAGTGTGTATACACAAGTCGTGAAGCGTATGTATGTTAACAATATTTCATAATAGCCATCACAGAGGTTCTGTACATCCCAAAACAGATTGAAAATTTATTTATTTACATAATTACAATAGAAGCTTACAGTTACCCAATGCGCTACTATTGTTATAACGCGTTATAAAAGCGTGATTATATAGAAAATATGTTGGTATTATCTTACTATTAATATGTTGATGGAAAATACATGAAATATTTTTAGCAGGTTGCTAGCCCATCGCCCAATATAAACCATTCAATATCTATATTATAAACAAAATAGAATATACCTAAAACTGTATATAAATTGTATAAAAATATTCCTTTAATAAAATTCCAGGGCTTTCCAATTATGTTAAATGATTTTAAAAATATGTATAACATAACATGCATATATAATAATAGTCAGTGCTTGTAAATGGCGACATGGCTTACCACCTGTCACATTGAGTACTGACTTGGTCAACACGTAGGTTCGAGGTGCCCATAGAATTACTACCTTCGCAATTGCGGAGATGGACACCTGAACCTCTGACCCTGAAAGGGTTAATGGTCGTGAACGCGTTTGTTTCTTTATCTATGTATAATAAAAATCCAGTGTCAATATCATAAAAGACTTGTATATACTTACTTAATTTAAACTGTTTATAGTAATATCAGTGATTTACTAAAGGAGTGTGTATGAGGAGGTGTATGAGTGTCAATGAAGCGATGGTATGTCAGGATCGGGACAAATGAGGATCTGTGATCTCTGCCTACCCCTTTACAGGGAAAAGGGCGTGATGTGTATGTGTTGAACTAAGAAATTAGAGCTTTTTGTAAGACAAATACATACGTTTATAAATGCACTAAGATTTATTATGTAAATAGATAAAATTTATCAAATAAGAATTTAATTTCGGAGATTGATAGTTGAACCTCTGACTACCCCACAAGGGTTAAAAATCATGATGTATAATGTATTTTAATATATACTATGATTAAACTTTATTATATGTATATATAATTTTAACTTCAAGACCATATACCCTTGTGGGGTAGTCAAAAGTCTATAATCATTCTGCTAAAGCAGTGATTTGTTTGATTGTGAATTGTATAAGTAAGATTTAAAGTACCTTTGTCACTGTAACTAACACAGTATTAAGATAATTTATTAAAACTGTAAATATTAGTGTAAGCGCAAAAGAAAAATACAATTACATTTAAATTACAAGACTTCGTTGTTTTATTAACTTGTTTTACTGTTATCCTGATGTGTAAGATGCATATACTTGTTAATTCTCTTTCTGTGATATCAGAGGCAATTACAGGATTAGAGATTTGATATTTTCTTAAACGAACAGGTAGTAAACTGGGGTAGCTGTAAATTTATGTTTACTAACTGTTGTTAATTATAATATATGCGTCAAATACTACGGTGAGGGCAAACGTCGTGAGGAAACCTACCTGTTCCCCGAACAGTAGTTAGTGCTTGTAAATGGCGACATGGCTTACCACCTGTCACATTGAGTACTGACTATCTGGTCTAGTGGGTTCGAGGTGGCCATAGAATTACTATCTTCACAATTGCGGAGATGGACACATGAACTTCTGCTCTGCAAGGTTTTAGTTTAGTTTAGTTTATTGGGCTCCGTGGTTTCCGCAATTAGTCCACACTGGGACCATTTTGCGTGATGTCGCTGTCTATTCCAGCCAGCCCAGCACCCGCCAGAAGCACAGAAGACGCCTAGTGTCTTCACAGGCTTCCCGAAGCGACCCCGGTTTCCCAAGGATTTTAGCCCGATCTTCAGCCACGGCCCCGCACTCCAGGACAACGTGGCTAATGGTTTCAGTGGAGTCAATGCAGCCCCTGCACAGTGGGCTATCCGTGATTCCGAGCTTGAATAGGTGCCCGTTTAGTCTGCAATGGCCGGTGATATTTTCGGTCATCACACGCAGTTCTCTTCTCGTTAGTTGAAGCAATTTGTTCGTTAATTTGGGGGCCAACTCCGGAAAAACTTCCTTTGAATGGCTCGAGCCATCGTGTTCCCTCCATCTCAAATTGTGTAGTTCCCTGGTCCAGGTTCTTATCCATGATCTGAACTTGCTAAAGGGTAGGGGCAACAAAGGCTCCGGAGCCACTAAGGCCGCCCCCGCTCCTCTTCTTGCAAGCTCATCCGCTGCGTCGTTCCCAAGTGATCCACTATGCCCTCTAATCCACTGCAGTGTCACACTATTCATAATGGACACCTTGTTAAGCTGGAGATGACACTCGTGTATTAGCTTTGATGTTATTGTCGTACTGGACAGCGCCATCAAAACGGAAGCGCTGTCCGAGACCACCTTTATGTGGTATCCCTTGAGTCCACGTCGCAGAACGGCGACCGCCGCCTCGATAATTGCCACACATTCACATTGGAATATGGAGCTGTGGACCCCCAGAGACAGTGATATATTTATGTTGAGATCTATTGAGTATATACCCGCTCCAGTGCCATTATGGGTCTTGGAGCCATCCGTGTATATACGGACGTACTTGGTGTCCGCTCGATCTCCGTCTTCCTGCATGTTGATCCTGTAGTTTTTTTGCATTGCCCACACGGCAGGGATTCTGTCACACGATGCCCCCAACAGCGGTTCCCTTGCCAGGGCCCTTTTTAGTATCCTAGTGTGAGGACAGTCGCTGCGAGCCCAGTGGCCCGAGTTATCGATTCTAATTGCGGCCATAGTAGCTTCTTGCTGAATGTACAGATCCAAGGGCGCCAAGTCCACCAGGACCTCAAGGGCAGCCGATGGAGTCGTCCTCATGCATCCGGTTATTGCGGTCGTAGCGATTCTCTGGAATCTTTGAAGTTTCTGTACCACCGTGGACAATTCAGTTCTTTGCCACCAGACGACTGAACCATAAGCCACTACGGGTCGGATCAGCGTCGTGTACATCCACTTGGTAATTTCAGGTTTGAGGCCCCATGTTTTGCCTATAAGCCGTTTGCACTGGAAGAAGAGCCCGCAGGCCCTTGCGAGCTTCTTGTCCAAATGCTTGTTCCAGCGTAAGTTGTCATCAAGAATTATCCCCAAGTATTTCACCTCTGTTGCCAGGGACAGGCGCTCGCCGAACAGCCGTGGCAGTTTCAGCGGCGCCCTCTTCCTCCTCTTGGTGAACAACACAAGTTCGGTCTTTGACGGATTCACAGACAGTCCGTTATTTCTACACCAATCCTCGACCGTCCTGAGCGCCATACCCATCCTGTCGCACAATGTGCTCTCAACAGGTCCGCTCAGGAGAATGGCAATGTCATCAGCATAGCCCACGGTGAAGAAAGATCCGTGATTCAGCTTCGTGATGAGCCCATCAGCCACCAGATTCCAGAGAAGTGGCGAAAGCACACCTCCCTGAGGGCAGCCCTGCACAACCTGAGCACGCAAAGCCCCCCCCACAGTCACGGTGACGGTCCTGCCCTTCAGCATGCCGTCCACCCAACCAGCGAGGGCGGGCTCAACGCCACGCCCCTCTAGGGCCCCTGCTATGCTCACAAAGCTCGTTCTGTCGAATGCTCCCTCAATGTCGATGAAGCATCCCAGTGTAGACTGTTTGTGGTGGATGGCCTGCTCCACGCGTGCAATTACAGTGTGTAATGCCGAGTCCGTTGATTTGCCTTGAGTGTACGCATGTTGATTTTTGTGTAGTGGTGCACTTATTAGTGTTGTGTTTCTTATGTGTTTGTCGCATATCCTCTCCAGTGCCTTTAGAAGAAATGAGGTGAGACTTATCGGCCTGAAGGACTTTGCTTGTGAGTAGTCACTTTTACCCGGTTTTGGTATGAATATTATTTTGACTTCCCTCCATCGCCTTGGTGTGTAACGAAACGCCAGGCAGCCCGTGTAGATGGAGATGAGATGGCCACAAAGGTGGCCAGAGCACCAACGCATCAGTCCGGGAAAAACACCATCGAAGCCTGGTGATTTAAATGGGTGGAAGCTGTTGATTGCTGCAAGAACTGCTTCGGCGGTTATTATAGATTTTGCCGCGTCCCAGTCGTTCTCATTTGGTTGAAAACCCGGTGCATCGTCATCAATTCCCACGCCAGCACGAATGCTTCCTGGGAAGTGCACATCGAGCAAGAGAGAGCAAGTCTCTTGATCCGTTTCAGTGTAGGTACCATCTGGTTTTTTAAGTCGCTCCGGTGTTCTGGGCGATTCTTTCTTAAGTACCTTGGTTATTCTGCTGGCTTGATCAGTCGTTTCAATGTTACTGCAGAAATGACGCCAGCTATTTCTTTTGCATTTTCTGATTAGTTTCTTGTATTTTGCACGAGTGTTGTTATAAGACAGCCAATCGTCGTCGTCCCTAGTATTCATTGCTCTGTTGAAGAGTTTGCGCATCTTGTTTCTAAGGGTTTCCATCTCCGGACTCCACCATTTTGAACCCTTGTTGGTCTTCCTGTTGGAATCCACGAGCGGGCACGATTCCTCGAAACTAGTTATTAAAGCAGTAGTTACTGCTTCCACGTGATTATTAATTTCATTACAAGTGTTGTATGAGCTACATACGTTGATGTTATTAAGAGATGCCGCAGCAAGCCGGGAATATCGTTTACGGCTGGTTCTTCTAGGGTCTCTGTGTGGTTTACTTACAATAGTTTCCGTTGTCATCTCAAAACGAATCCACCTATGGTCCGAGCACGACGCCTCATCCGACACGCGCCAACCACGCACCAGGTCGCTGACGCGTTCGGAAGCCAGCGTCAGGTCTATAATAGTTTGGGCTCTGGAAGTTACATAAGTGGGTTCGGACCCATGATTAATAATTCTTAAGCTGGTAGAGGACAGAAACTGGACTAATTCCTCACCTCTCCTGTTTGTACTGCTGCTGCACCACAGTGTGTGATGCGCATTCGTGTCCGCGGCAATGACCAGTTGTAGTCCATTACGCTCGCAGTGGTCTGCCAGTTGTGCCAGTTCCGCAGTAGGCATCTCGCCGTCACTCGGCAAGTAGGCCGACGCTAGTATGACCTGCGGGAGCCCCACATCTTGGTAACGTAGTTTAATGGTAGTTAGATCTCTGGAACAGAACTCGGTCATTAACACATGCGATACATGATTTGGAATGTATATACATGATCTTGGGTTGGTTATATTTATGGCTGCTAGTATCTTACCATTACTGCAGGGCAGTCCTTGTATTTTTCCATTGTTGATCCATGGCTCCTGGATCAGCGCTATGGTATTGTGATTTGCCTCCAGCTCCCTGCGCAAGGTGGTCGCAGCAGTCCGGCTGTGCTGGAGGTTGGTCTGTATAATTTTAATTGAGCGAAGGGGAGGAGCTGACAGAGCCATCGTCCTCGCCGTCTAAAGTGAGAGTGTCTTCTGACAACTCCCCCTCGCCGGTAGTTTGGCCTAGTACAGAGGGGGCCGGAGTGGCCGCCGGCACCGGCGGCACACCCGACCCCGTGCCGCTGCAGCAGGGGTCAGATGGGCCGGGGGCCGGGCCAACCAAAACGTCCTCCCTCCTGTAAGGCCGCGCGTATATGGAACCAAGAGGCCAGCTCATCCTGTATTGGTTGGTGGCGAGTCTGTTGGCCTCTTGTTCCGGTATTCCGAGGGTCAGGTATGCACCCCCATCATCCCTACGGTCGATGGAGTACAAGGTCCACCCACCCACGCAGTACTCGGGATTGTACCATTTTAGGACCTTTTGAAGGTCATTGATGTTTTCCGGAGCTTGAGGTACAAACACTCCCAACTTCAACCTTTGAGGGATTTGGGATTGTTGCACCACCCGGAGTCGAGTTCCTTCCTTTGGTGAAGGAATGGTGCTAATGTTGCTAGACAACCACTCAAGGGCGTGATCGTCTTCGCACCACATTTTTAGGGCCCCATCGCTGTGGAAAGTTTTTCCACGGAAACGGACCAGTTTGCTGTCGGTGGTAGGCGTTATCGCTATCTTTATGAGGCGGTCATACAGGTTCTTCTTGATCACCTCCGCTTGATCAGCTGATAGCTCAGTGAACGGTTCAGTGATGACTGCAACACACAGCGGGTTATTCTTGAGCTGCATCGCCTCCGCGTAGGTGGTTGCGCTCTTGTGGTGGTGTAGCGATTTCGGTGTCGAACCCGCTGGTTTGGCGCGCTTGCTGCCAGCTTTTGGCGAGATGGAGTCGTCCTGTCTCGCCCTTTTGGAGGGTTTCTCCGTCGCTGGTTGCGCTGGTGGTACTGGAGGAGCACCGGTGTGCTTCGGTACCTTCCTACCTGCACGTCTTCCGCGAACCCCGCGCGCCCTCTTTTTGTCTCCTCCCTTATTTGGGGAGTTAGGTCTAGGGCTAGACGTGGCTGGTGCCGTAGCACTCGCCTGCGCAGGAGCTCGCTCAGATGCACATTCGGCAGGCACCGAACCCTTGGCTGCAGTGGAACCGTGGTTCCGCGCCGATTTTTGGGTCCCAGAGTTGTTTGAGAGTTGTTTCTCTTTTTTACTTCTTTTGCGGTGGGAGACTGCACTCCAGTCGCTACCGACAAAAGGTTCGGGGATAGCGTCGCGGAGGTCAGCGAGGCTAATGCCATCAGCATGACTTCGCGCCGCAGGAAGTGATTGTGATAATTCGTGCGCTACCGAAGTTGCTGCACGGTTGGAGACCAGCGCTTCCGAAGAGGCTGCATGGTCGGATTTTGTTTTATTTTGATTGGTTTTTATATTTTCATCCATATTATTAATATATTTTTAACTTCATTCCACACGGCTCCCCACCCGCCACGGAGCCCAACACGGGGACGCCACGCGATTTACGCCATGGTCGCCAAGGCTACCGGTGGAATATAGGTGTCCTCCCCAGGAGCCAGACGAGTCCGCACGAAACGAATCAAACCGCGCGCAAAAACCATGCAGCGTGGTGACGCGCCTCGCCGACTGCCCTCCCCCGGTTCAGACACCTCGCCTGACTACCCGCCCAGGACGGTCGTAGTCGAAGCCGATTGATCCTACATGGCTAGTGTAGGACCACCTGTCTTGGGAGAAATCCGGACCAAAGTGGAGTGTTGCTTCCCCCCGTCCGCGGACAGGGTTCCACTCAGCCACCAGGACTCCTTCATCCCCCCGCACAGAACGCCACGCACGGCAAACACGTGGGTGGCTGATAATAACTCTGACCATCGTCATATTTTAGCGATGGTCCGAGGCAATGACTCAGCCACATGATCACTGCAGTAGTATTATTATAGACTACATACTAATATTACATAAATTATACTTCTATAAATATAAGCATATATATTAGCATATATATTATATAACAAACTACATACATAAAAAGGGGTGCCTGGGAGTGTTTAGTTGCGTCTGTTTCTTATGGAAATAGACCAATAACGGGCAGCACCACGAGAAGGTAACTCCCAGACTTGTCTTGAGGGTCTTTGCAACCTGTGCTAGCCCCAAGACCATCTGCCAGAACATACACCAAATAAGTGTATGAACTAGGTGCAGATCCCAGTACTTAAAGATAAAAAGCAAGCATGGACCTACCCCCGCGCTGCTCTGCAAGGGTTAGTGATCGTGAACGCGTTTGTCTTTCTTTAGCTATTGTTCTTCCATGTCGTAGGAGGCGACTAAGGGACTAGGAATAAATGTGATCAATTGTGTGGCTGGCTAACAAACTGTCAACAATTACAACCTCAATATTAATGCTAAAACGTGACCAAGAGATAGATACTAAATGTCCAATGTTCTGATCACCCTGAAAGGGATTGAAGGACGTGAATGCATATGTATAAACAGCTACATTAGGTGTTGAATATGTGGTCAAAATCAGGTTAATGTGACTGTATATCATATCAGAGTCTGTGTGTATCGGGTGTTAGACAGTCAGTGAAGGAATACTATGTTTCTGGTTCAATCCACTGCTAATTACCAATTCAACATCTTCAATGCAGTAATGTGTAAAGTAACCTGCCTATTCTTCAATAAATCAGCTTTAGAGTATTACTAAATAGGAATGTGCATAAGTGTTTATGAGAAGATGTCAATGAAGTGAAAGTCGTCTGTCAGGATCGGGACAAATGGGGTTACATGATCTCTGCCTGCCCCTCTACAGGGAATCAGGCGTGATGTGTATGTATGTATATAGGAAACCGCTCACATTAGGTGCTATCTAGTGAAAGCTGATTAAATGCAACTATAAATTAACTACACAACTGCAGATAATTATATGGATGTACCTAATTAAATAAAATTACTCCATAAGACACACAAACCTATATATAGATAAAATAAAGCTTTAACTGTTATATGTAATTATTATTATTTATTAAATACTATAGCAGCTCTTCAATGATTATTGCATTTGAGTTTTAAATGTTTTAATATGATAATAAATATTACGTGAAATAAAACCAGATTAGATAAAATAAAGCTTTAACTGTTATATGTAATTATTATTATTTATTAAATACTATAGCAGCTCTTCAATCATTATTGCATTTGAGTTTTAAATGTTTTTTAAAATGATAATAAATATGACGTGAAACAAAACCACACAAAAACATCTAATAAACTATATTCAACTATAATACAAAAACTACTGAGTTACAGCTGGAGCCGTTTCCTCCACCTTGGCCTCTATTAACGGTACTTCGGTACTCTTAGTCAACCGACTCGGCTGTCTTGGCGGCGCCCAGTCCGGTATAATCTTGTCATGCACGCGCCATTCTCCATATAAATTTGATAGGTGCTTCTCAAATACTACGTAATCCAGAACGTCTTTACTTAGTATTTCACTTCCGTAGAGCAAACGGCCGAACCGGTCGTAAACCGCTAGCTGCTGGCGTGTGTGGAAACGGACTGTTACCTGTAAAAGATTTTCATATAAAATAGATGTATGAAGATAGGTGGAAAAGATATTGATTGTATTAGATCATCACTTAGTCAACAAAAGAATATAAATTGGGAATAAGGTAGAGTATTCTGTACTGGAATAATAATACAATGCAGTATTGGTGTTGAAGGGGGAATGTTTAGTTCAAAACCTTGTTAATGATCTAATATAAAAAAGAAGTGACTTTTGACATTATATTTAAGTTCTAATGTTAATGAGATGCGTTTCATATGTATTACAAACGGGGACTAAGGGACTAGGAGTGTATATAATATGCAATTGTATCAACACCAAAATTGAGTAAGATATTTAAGTCTAGTAATTTACATTTTAGCTAAATAAAGCTTTTATTGTAGTTCAATAGTAATAGTTCAATGGTGTGAAGATTTTAGTGGAGTAGCAATAATGTCAAATTTCACCATTGATTTGACACTTGCTTCTTTACTAACAACTATACACTTTGATACTACTAAAGTATGATTACAACCCAACTGCGGCCAAGTCCACTAATGCTTATTGAAAAAACATACATCATTAATGATGTAACATTGTTTGTGAAGAAGCAAAAGTGTTAAATTTATACAATTCCAATAATGAAGCTATCCACTAACAACTTCACACTATTACTGAACGATTGAACTACCATTTTACTAAAACACCTTGGACCCCTGAACTAAGATTTTGTTAAAATCAAGTAGATTTAGACCCAACACAACACAATCAAAACTATGAATATAAATACTAACCTGTGCATAAATATTGTCCTTGCTAATCACATCTGTGCATCTCGCATGCACCACCCTTGGAGGCTCTAAGTTCTCCAAAAGCCTCCAGTGAATAGTTTTCCCACTTGCATTGTGACGGAACTGTGGATACGCCTTCTCAGTCACCACCTGCCTTAGTGCATGCTTGTCTTTGTTAGCCAAGCATTCATGGGCCTTGATATAAATAGACTCGCTTAACTTTGCAAATTCTTCAGTATTAAAATCTTCATCAAAGGTTTTTATCTTACGAATGGCCAGCATAGACTTGGATTTCTTCTCTAGCAGTTCTGCGGCTTGTTTCACCCTTGTTGCTGATGCTAAGGATGCTTTTCCATCACCTTCAGGGGGTATGTAAGGTTCGAAGATTCCTCCTGTTGCTGAAATGCAGAAAGGTCTCTCCATCCAGGGTCTAGGTGGAAGGATGCCGCGTTCCTTCATCTTCTGACGCAGCTTGTGAGGCGGTACCGAGTTTGGATCCTCATCGAAATTGGGTAAATCTATTTTAATGACCTTTTGAGCACGAAGTTTCTTGAATTTTGGATTGTAGTGTTTGCTAGTTGTAGTTCTTACCGTAGTGTTTAATACTAAGGCCGGGGTAAGCCTTAGGAGGCTCATCTGAAACGGAAATAATAAAAACTATAGTTAAAAAGTAAAGGAATTAAATAGGTAATGATATAAGATTGTACAAAAAACAATGTCTAGACATACCTTTGCGATTATTGCGTTAGCCATGTTTATCCAATTATTTATCAATGCGCTCTGTAAACAATATCATGGAATACTTATAATTAAGTTTGATATTTAAATCATTATTTCGTTTTACTTTACAGTAGGGCTAGATAGTTAACAAACATAACCTAAAAACTGAGCTCCGAAGTGAACATAAAACTACTTCTACACCAACACTCTTATATTATGAAATCTCATTATATTATAAAAATTAATACTAGGGCGTCCAAATTGGGCTGAATAGCGTCCAAATAGTGACTCGCTGTATTTCATCTCGGTATGGTGCAGGAAGTTTTGATGACGGGCTAGCAAATTATTAGTGATAATCCTAATTTCAGATTCCAATACAATTCTTAAAAATGTGCTAGAATGCTGATGTGATATTATAATATGTTATATCAATATGATACAAGATAATATAATACTTTTCCTAGATATTGGTGTGTAATTTTTTGAATTAGAAATTTAAATTATTAACTCAATATAAAGACAGACGTGAGTCTAGCTATTTTTATGTTAATGTTGTTAACTTTATAATTTTAGACCTAACCGTATTAGAAATAACACAGAAAACAAAAACAATCTATTTTGCTAAATAAATAAATGAAAAAGAATATGCTGAAGTATACATACGTATACATCACGCCCGATTCCCTGTAAAGGGGTAGGCAGAGATCACGGATCCCCACTTGTCCCGATCCTGGCAGACCACTTTCGCCTCATTGACACTCATACATCTTCTCATACACACTCGGCGGTACTCTTAACGTCACCCTTTTTTAATATAACGTCTATCTGACTGTTATATGCTGAAGCAAGTCATAATATTATTGAATTTTTAAATATATCAAACATTATTTTCAGCTAACTAAATTTAAGGACAATTATTTCATAAAATTTGAAATTTTGTTGTATATTACGAAGTTATATACATACCTATATATTCGGAGTCTTGTGATGGTGTATAATAAACTTTATGTTATGAAGCATTAACGTCAAAGATATGTCAAATGTTCAATTTGTCTATGGTATTTAAATTTTTTTCTTTCTTTTCGCCATTTTTCTTTAGTCAAGTAGGTGTCTTTTCATTTTACATTTTCGTTACTAACAAGTACTGAACGCTTAAAATTATTGTGAAACTTAATAAATCAGTAAATATATTTCTAACGTATTCATATCGAAATTATCTCGTAGTTTATTTTTCCTTGTAAAACCTTGAGGCAACTGTGAGATCCACATTTTCTACTAAAATTTTATTTCATATGTAGATTAATTATTAATGTTCGGCTAGTATATAATACATTCGATAAATATAAAGCATTTGAACTTATTTTCTCTCGGAATAACATTGATACTTGCGTATCTGGCGAGCGGATAGCTGGCTGTTTTCAAATTTGCACACCGATTGTTCATTCCGGAAATCCGGCAATTACACGTCTTTCAAGCGCTCTCGGGAATAGAGTTGTAGGTAGCCTTTTATTTCGTGAGCGAACAGGCGCAGTCCGAGAGGAATAGCTAAAGGAGTAAACGACTCCTACATAACCTGTCAAATTGTAAGTATCTTTCTCAATATTTGATACTTTTGTGTCCTGCGCACTACGTTCTATTTTGTGCTCGGGGTTGCAGACGATTAAAACAAGTGCGACTTTTACCGCTGAGTCATACTAGGATTTCTCTCTCGAGTTTTCTCGTGTTTTAGCAAGCCAAACCCTTTTACGAGTGAGTACCACGTAGCTTGTGAATCGGGGAAGCGATTAGGTCTTGGGCTGTACGAATTTCACGTTGGGTTTTACATAAGGTGACTTTCTTGCGAGCAGGACGATGACCCGCTTCTAACGGCTCTCGAGTCCCATACCATTGTGCCTAATTGCCACGTGTTTATTGTTTCAGCAATATATTGTATGAGTCAGAAGGTAGAAAAACCAGTATTATCGGGTCAACGGATAAAGACCAGAAAAAGAGGTAAGCGATGCCGTGATTTCTATAACTTTCCATTAATGTTCTGACTGTGACGAATGATGTGACGCGATGCGTCTTTTGTGTCAATTGTAGACTTTAGACTTGTCTTCTGTGCGACATAACCTCTTTATTTTATGATGTTTTCTCTAATAACTTGTTTTTACATTCATTTTCCCTGTAATGCTATGTTTCGTAGTTATAAGGCACCTGCCAATATTCCATTTTATGAGCAATCATGACCATGTGTCGTTTGAAGGTGCACTTGTTTACTAATTGAAGGTTAGCATGAGTTTTCTCTCTGGTTGATTTTGTGTGTCAGGGCAATTATCACAATAAAGCATCAGAATGCATATAGATAGCTTAGTATTGATGTTTCTAACATAAATTTATTTAAATACATGTCTGATCAGATTGTTTTGTGTATATAACATTCAAACTAATATTAAATCATGATAAAAATGATAACTTTTATGCATTGAAATATTATATTATACAAACTTCTAATTTATGTCTTATCAGTCAATGCATCATTTCTGTTCAATATAAATGTAGTTTCTTATTGCAGTAACCACATGGTTTTTTGTAAATTAAATTAAACCTACCCACTAACCCTAAATATTTAAGAAAATACATTTGAATAATTATATTCAAATTAAGCAACCATCTTTTGGAGGGAATTTAAAGTTTTTGATTATTACATGTTCATTAGCCAGGGCTACTAATTTTCCATATGGGTTAGGCAAATCCATTATGCGTTTTGAAATCGTCTGTTTTAGAAAATTAATGATGTATCTAATCAACACAGCATGCAAAACATGTTTGTTAATTCAATGAATTATTATTTTTAAAACAAAGTAGTTATAGTTGTTTTTATAATAACAGATCTAACAATCATAGTGTATTTATCAATGAAGTAGCTTATTAAATGATGAAACAATTGATTAAAAATAGGTATTTATAGATCAAGTCAGTTTACAACATACATTTATTCACACCTCTACATCTCTAATGATATAGAAAAAGACAATCGCCACTTGGAATGATCCTAACGAATCTCCCTTGCTTCACTCACACCCATTAACCTTTTCATACATGTTCTTTTATTCTTCTTAGACATTTTAGACATCTTAAATCTGTGTTGAATTGTTCTCTTAACACAAGTTTTAAAAGGGATTACAGTAATTCAGAAAGAATGTTCTGAGAAGTTCTTGTAGCTAGTTGAGAATAAATGCACTTAATTATATCATATAACAATGATGTAAGTAGTTTAAGAATGTATTTATTGTTTGTCAATATGTGAGTGTGAATGTGTTATTTGGCACAAGATCAGATGTTGTACATGCATTTGTTTTTTGCGTGTGTATAGTTTAAAATTAAATATCTTTGAAGAACAATTGGTATCAATACATTTTAACTTAAATTTATGAGTGTATACACTTAAGGGTAAAAATCCTAATTATGTATTATGTCATTAAACGTAGTTAAAAGGCTCTTTCTAATAAGGTATCTTATTGTTTTATCATGCAATGCATGCATCTAATCTACAATCATTGATTGCTATTTATATTCTAATGCCATTGAATCCCAGGAATATTTAACATACATATGTTATGTGTATATTAATATTTTCACATTTAGAGACATAGCCTAATGGGATAGACAGAGTATCAATCACCACCCGGAATGATCCTGACAAATCTCCCTTGCTTTAATCACACCCAATAACCTTCTCATACATGCACTTCTGTTCTTCACCCTACATATACCTGCCTTGCGAAGAGTGTCTCATATTTGTAATGAAGCCTTAAATAGTGCTACAACTTAATTTAGATACTGTGAAATATTCTATTTATCTATATTTGACAACATCTAATATTACCACAACTAATTTGACATCTATGATGTAATGTTTTTTATTAGGTAGCGCTCTAAGTGTTTGTCATATGTATTATAATTGAACTTCACCTTGCCGTAACCGCTTGTACATTGATTGATTGAGCTCAAATGGGTGGCAAATTTGTTGGTATGTTTAATGTGTTAGTCATAGTAAATTGAGGAAGATTTTGGCTTAATGATAGGTTGAAAAAGATTAGTCATTTCCTAGTTGATTAGAAAGTTTTGTACTTTCATTTTGAGTAATGAGGTAGGAGCTATGTAAATGATTTTTCAAATTTTATTGGAATGTTTTGTTTGATTATATATTTTAAGTACTTTAGTTTACTAACATTAAAAGTGCCATTTATGATTATCACCCTATGTTGTTATGGACTTTAAAATAATCTCATAATGGGTGTTCTTTTCTCTGCAACTGGAAGAAAAAATTTACAAGTTTCAATGTTTTGGGTACCTTAAGTATCAGATTTTATTTTGAAAACCAAGCAGATCTATCTTCAGATAATGTTAAAAATATACTTTACAATAAACCACTATGAGAATGCGGAAACATAGTGTTGACTCAATGATAAGAGTTATCTCATACTCAATTGTTAGGGGCAATCTTTAGCATGTTGTTCAAAGTAAACAGAGTTGGGTTAGATTTTGATTCTGTGTACTACATAACTAGATTACGCTTATATAGATTACATTGGTTACTAAGTCGCTTTATACAAATGCCTCAAACAAACACTTTTATTAGGAATGGTAGGGTAAAGTTAATGGTAGGTTAGGAATACTATATACATATTAACAATTGATTATATGAAACATAATCAATTTGACATAGCACAGAGGTTTGGGGCTTGACTTTGTATCAGTGTGTACAGGGTTCAAATCCTGCTTGAGCATACCAATGGATTTCTACGTACATTTTCGTAATAAAAGTACATTTACGAAATACGTCGAATATTTCGGTGAGGGAAAACATCGTGAGGAAACCTACCTGTTCCCAGAACAGGTAATAGTGCTTGATTGGCGACATGGCTTGCCACCTGTCATATTGAGCACTGACTAGTTATTCAATACGTGGGTTCGAGGTTGCCATAGAAATACTACCTTCGTAATTGCTGACATGGAAACCTAAACCTCTGACCAACCCGCAAGGGTTAATAGTTGTGAACGCGTTTGTCTTGTCAAACAAACACTCGTTATTAGGAATGTTAGGTTTGTAGAAATATTAACACAGAGTTATATGGAACATCCATTAAAACACAACACATTGTTCCAGATGAAAGAGAGAAGTATGACCCCAACGGGTTCCGTGACGCGCTTGTCACGGGCCTGGAGAGTGCCGGAGGAGACCTGGAGGCTGCCTACAAGTTCCTAGATGGCGCCGGCTCCAAGCTTGACTACCGGCGCTATGGGGAGGTCATCTTTGATGTCCTCATCGCCGGGGGCCTTTTGCGTAAGTTTGGTTTATGAATATGTGATGGTGAAACCATGATGATGCCACTGAACTCTAAGTTTTGAAGGAACGGGACAAATTTAATGGTTAGATTTGGGGTGCTTATAACTAGAAATGTAAAGCTGAAAATGGGTAATGCATATTAGTAATTTTTAGTAAACTTAGTCACAATCTGGTTCTTTATGTAAAAAGTGCCCAAAAAAATTCTGTTAATATTCCAAAAGGAAGCTCAAGTGTAATGATTTTGAAGATACACTCACACACACTATACATAGAACTCCAATACAATACTTTAAAGTAGAAATGGATAGGATTTCAATGACCACATGGCTATAATAATTAAATGATGATAAACAAAGGCTAGAGTCCTGAATAATATTTGTGGATAAACCTTTACTCGTTCGTTTTTATATCTGAACACTTTCCAACACGTAACCAACCAATTTTCTCACTTGTACGTATTCTTACAAAGTCTGTTTGTTTGACAGTTCCGGGTGGATCCGTCTCCATGGACGGTGATTCGCCTAAAACGAACACCTGTATCTTTAACGCCAGCGAAGATATAAAGTCAATGCGCAACTTTGAACAGGTTAGTTGTAATGTTATTTTTCTATAAGGAGAAGGTAAACGCTGATATAATATCTATTTGGTTTAATTGTAAACGTCATTGGGTTTGTCATTGTGTTTTATTCATATGGAAAATAATTTATTATTAATCTGTCTAGTGGATTCTAATAAAGCCCATGTTATTATTATTTTTTAAATAAAAAGCACATGTTGTTTTGTATTAATTGAAGATACATATAAAATAAGTCATTTGATTATGTGCTCAATTATAATGCCCATCCCAAAATTGGTTTAAAAGTATTGCTACTTTGCTTTTTGCACCAATTTTAACTAGTTGCAATAGTAGTCTACTGTCTACTTCTATATTATGACCGAGACATGATATTAATAATTAATCAATTCTACATCATGCATAATAATGTAAATATGTTATTCAGCACCAATAATCATAGGCTACAAGGGGCTATAATTACAAGTAAATACCGCTGTTCACTAATCAAACCTAATGAATGTTGATTGATTCTCCAATGATGATAAAATAGGCTAGAGTCCTGATCTTTTGATGAGAAACTCTATTCTCGTTCATATTTTGCTGATAAATCAACTGGTATAAAGTAATATGTAGTTGTATAATCATAATAGTACATAGGATGATGTTTGTGTGTTTAGGTATTTGTGAAACTGATGCGTCGCTACAAATACTTGGAGAAGATGTTTGAGGAGGAGATGAAGAAGGTGCTGGTGTACCTGAAAGGGTTTGAGCCGGAGCAGCGGGTCAAGCTCGCCAGGATGACTGCACTGTGGATTGGTGAGTAGTCTTACTGCGACTACGGACAAAAATTGAAATGTTTTTTTATTAAGGAAGCAAATTTTATGATGTGGTCATGGATTAATGAGTTCTATAAACAAATTTCTTATAATTTAATAGAACAGTCATGGAAATAAACTAATAAAAACTTCCATTTAGATGGTTCTCTTTTTGATTGATTTGTTTCCATACTATGTATGTAAGGGAATTATAATTCTGTGACAATTGACTGTCTCATACAAAATTATATTGTATAAATGAATTAATGTTATATAATAGTTAATTTCTGGCCAAAGTAATATAAATTATTTTTATAAATTAATGAATTAAAAATAAATTAACCATAATATTTTGGCACGCAATTAGAGCCACCATAGAGCTTTTATTTCTACGATGGTGTCGAAGCCGTGCAACATTATATTGAAGTGTTGTTTGCTTCATTCACAAAGCCACTTGCTGTGAAGGATAAATGACCTACGACATTTGGTTTTATAACTTTTACAATTACAACTAAATGCTTACTTAACATTCAAACATTGTTCATGTGAGCTTCATGTGTCTTTTATATTATATAATGTTTGTGCACATTTTATGTGACAAGAGTCTTAATACAACTGAACATACTAATACATTGACTGTCATCAATTCCACTAAGAATGGGCAATACTTTCTATAGATAAATTCACATCCCTGATAGATCACCTTGGTCACTTTTAACAAATCTATCTAGGTTGTGAAGAAATATTTAACAAATTAAACATACACATCTAATCTTTAATTTTGTTTTATATAGTAAATCTTCTTACAATATATTCCAAACCTTAATTATCCCATACTAAAGCATATCCTAACCTGTGTGCGCAGGCAACGGCTGTGTGCCACCATCGGTGCTGCTGGTGCTGCTGAACGAGCACCTGCTGAAGGAGGGGCTGGCGCTGGACTTTGTGCTGGAGGTGTTTGTCACCCTCAAGCAGGAGAAGGGCACCGCCTCCCTCGTCACTGCACTCAAGAAGGGACAGCTTGAGGGCAGGTGAGATACGGCGATGGTTATGTTGTTAGTTTAGTTGATGTGTCGGGTAGAAGAGTGTAATTATAATGTTGTTGCACCTGGAAAAACCGATAAACATTAGTTTAAGAAAAATGATCTTTATCTTGCTTCCCTGCCTGTCATGCCTGTGAAACCTGTTTTGGGATATATCTAAAGAATACCAACATAGCTTTTTCCGCTATGTATCGTTCAAACAAATATCCGCGTCCTAAAATACGCAACAAACAGTTTTTTGTCTTGTATCAAAAGTTGCGATTTTGTCTTAATCTGATCTTCCAGGCACAACGACGATATGGTATAATTTTCTATTTTGTATTGTAACCAGATGTGTTTGTTAATGGTATGCTATAGGAGATAAAATGACTGGGTATAAGAATGTCTATGATTTTAGGATAATTAAACTATATAATACACACATACAATCACATCCTTCAATTCCTTTTGGGGTGGTCAGAACTGGGTGATTTAGTATCTGCTAGGTTAGTATTTAGCAAATATGTTAAGTATTTTATTTTAACAGTAACCTTTAGTTTATGGTAAACTAATTAATGAAATTATTAATTATGTTAGTTATTAATCATGAGTGTAAATCGCGAATCTCTTAAAACTATAACTAATTAATGATATGGAAATAGGGTAAAAGTTTTGTTATTAGATATTAACAATGAAAAATTAGTGTCTATACATAATCTTACACCTGTAATCCCAACCAGATTTTTACAGATTATATTTCATTCTGTTTTAAAATGATGAAAACCGATGACGAGTCTGAGTGGCTTGGTAAGCATTGCAACGAGACTTAAGTTTGAGTTATTCAAACTTATGTCAAATTCAACTGCCCACCTTGCTATGCTAAGACGATATTGGCAACCTGATTAAATTTAGCCCATATAAATACTGCAGTATTAAGAGACAGATATGTAATAGTCTGTTTATTCCGTAGGCTTTTGGAGTATCTCCCGCTGAATAGACGCAGTGAGGAGGCTCTGGCGAACGCCTTCAGTGCCCGTGGCTTGGCTGAGCTGGTGAAGTTGCATAGAGCGCAGGCTTCTCAGGTGGGTACTTTAGTGTTCTGTTGACGTTGTTTAAAAGGCAGTCTATTGACTAGTGGTAATTTGATGTTTGTCTCATACAAGAAATAATTCAAAAGTCAAAGTCGAATGTTTTTATTCAATATAAGTACAAGTACAGTACATTCATTGAAAGTCAAAACATTTGCCTGGCACTGGTTGTCTCTTGGTATTGAAATTCTACTGTTGGTTTGGAAGCCCTGGCTCGGAGAAAAACCAACAAGAAACTCCGGCTTTCAGGATATTTTGCCCAGTGCCAGTCACAAAAACAAATTATAAAGAAACATAAAATTATTGAGGTATTGGTATTGCTGCCCTTGAGGTCCTGGTGGACTTGGCGCCCTTGGATCTGTACATTCAGCAAGAAGCTACTATGGCCGCAATTAGAATCGATAACTCGGGCCACTGGGCTCGCAGCGACTGTCCTCACACTAGGATACTAAAAAGGGCCCTGGCAAGGGAACCGCTGCACAGTGATCAATAATTAGAAAATAACGGGATAAAATTATTTAGGGTTTTATATATCGTAATAACAATAGAAATGACTTATTTAAACACTATCTTACTATTTGAAACACTAAATTGATGTATGTCATTACTAAATTGACATAAAATTAATTGGAAACAATTTCATAGCTTATTTTTTTTTCTTTTAGATATTTTGATTTCTTATTAGTATTTTATTGTTGTTTTTGATCTGAAACAAATATATTATAAGTTTATTCGAATAAACAGGGCATAGGAAGAATATTAAATTAAATTTCATTATAGTTAGATTTATACCTATTCATTTTCATCATCATTGGTTTCCACGTCAGCAATTAAATCTGGCTCT